>RDPX01000052.1:1613465-1634237 GCA_003991215.1 Morbakka virulenta | reverse complement strand
AAAGAGACAAAGAGACAGAGAGAGACAGAGAGACAGAGAGAGACAGAGAGAGACACACAGAGAGACAGGGAGAGACAGAGAGAGACAGAGAGAGACACAGAGAGACAGAGAGAGACAGAGAGAGACAGAGAGAGACACAGAGAGACAGAGAGAGACACAGAGAGACACAGAGAGAAAGACACAGAGAGAGTGACAGAGCAGGAGATATAGACAGAGACAGAGACAGACACAGAGAGAGAGAGAGAGAGAGAGACAGACAGACAGACAGACTGACTGACAGACAGAGCTACATTAAAAATTACCTGAAGCAATTTCAAAAGTGGAATTGTCTTTGTTAGGTGGTCCTTGAAGTCAAAGAATCTTTACAAGGCTAAAAACTATTGTAAAAAGTAAAAATAAGCTAAAGAGAAATCCAGTGATAATGACGTAAATATCGAGGGAAAGGAATAGTCGTGACCATATCGACAACAAGGAAGAAACTGAATTGGATAAAAAAAAGATTAATACAGTTTAGTGTTTTTTTACTTTTATTTAATAGTATCTTTTCCTTTCCTTGGTAGAAAAATATGGGTGATAGTGTTATCATAATTAGCTGGGTGCCTTCAATTAAAACCCAAGTATTCAATAATTATTGAATACTCGGATTTTTGTTCTCCAATTTTTGAATCACATATAGAAACATGTCAATATACGTTCGGAAAAAGAAAGAGTATAATAATATACATACATTCATATATACAAACATACATATATGTACATTATGAGTTTGATTCGGATAGTCAAGTTGACCTAGGTAGCGTATGAAGTTAAGAATCCCACGACACCTTCTTAAAGATTCATGTGACCTGAACCTGGATTAACACGAAAATAAAGTTTAGTAGATTTCACCGGTTATTTTATCTTTAGTGTTTCTAGGAAAATCTTTGAGTACAGTTGTCTCCTACTTATTCGAACTGGCACTTATTCGAACTTTCCGCCTATTCTAAGCAATTTTCATGTCACAAGCAGTTTTTCAAAAGTAATTCATGTAAATAGTCCTAACTTATTCGAGCCTCCAGTTATTTGAAATTTCCTCTTTTGAAGCAAAGTTCTTCTTCCTAGGACCGAAAGCCCCCTTAGTTATTCCACGTTTTTAAATAGTGTCACTTTGCTCTTTATTTACCTTGGATTGTACAGAGATGGTTGAAACCCCCGTTTGAGAAATAAATCATCATCATGTGATGCTTTTTCACGCAGGTTGCAGAATGCTCACCAATATGCAAAGTATCTTTCCAGAGATGACAGTATTTACTTGCAACATTTATTTCAGAAAGACTCAGTGGTGAGCATTCACAAGTGTTGTGACGCCAGCGATTGGGAGGTGTTCCTCGTTTCCTTTTGTCTTCCACTATGTCTTCCAAACAGATTCGAGAGAGGCCGACTTTATATCTTTTAATATATCCGAAAAGCATTTTTTTCCGCTCTGTTTTATTTTTCATTAGCTTATGTACTTAAAATCTCCATTATTTAGGCGCAGGATATAAGTCACAATAGACAAGTCCATTTTAATTCCAGAGTTCCATGTCTTATCCTGTAGAAAAGGGCTGTGGGCTTTTTACTTCTAGTAAGGAACTTTCTTCTTGATAACTGTTTGATGTCCAACACCTTCAGTGACTACATTAAGTGGTTAATGTAATGTGCACATGCAACACTTATAGCTTTTGATTGGGTATCATCAGATGAAATGGTTTCACACAGTCCAACACTGGTCAACACGATATTTCAGGGAAAAGGTTTTAAAGTACATTATAACTAAATTGGGGCTGCTGATTACGAATAAAAATTCAGTTTGGTTTATCACTTCAGAAATTAATGATCATTTTTCAATTTTTGATGAAAATTACTTATCAGCCAATAGCCATATTAAAGTTTTCATGATAAAAACACGTGATTTTTTATACTATTTTTTGTATAATCTGAATAAAAGGAATAATAAAGATCACAAAGTCCATGTATAGCAAATCAAATATAGTGCCAGAATTAAAATATAAAATATAAAAGTACATTTATATGGTGCACAAATCAATGGCAAAGAGCAGTTATCTGAACTTTCGTTTCTTGGCTGATCTCTGATGTTCAGTTTCTGGGTTGTCTCTCATCAAGCTCCAGCCATAATTCGCAATTGTATTTGAGTTGAACATATATAGCTGACGCATTCTCCACTGTGATCAAGAGCTTTGACGAACTGTGCATCAATCCAATTTTTTATGTGCAAGGGAGTTTTGCTTCCCTGTTACGATAAAATGAGACACTTGTGCCGGCTTTCAACATTCGAATCTCTTGCAGTCTTGAAGCCAACAGACTGTTTTAGTAGATAAAGATCTGTATCCAAATCATTCAAAGTAGACTGAGTTGAGTAAATAGAATTGGTTTGTCATTACATGGCTGGAAAATATCGGCAGTGTCTTCTTAATCACTTGAAGCAGGTGAACAGAGATCTGTGTCATCGATTTTTGGAAGGTTAGTAAATATTGCTACAGGTATTTCTTCACTATGGGCAACTGGTCGAATAGCTGAAGGGATACTTGGGTATTCCAAATATTGGTTGTTTTTCGAATTGAAACCTTTTACAAGGCAGAAATAGCAGTCATCTAAATGATAGTTGGTTCTCTTAGAATTTTTTCCTTGAGACCATGATCTCAAGGTGTCAATACAGGTGGTGCACACTTTGTGAGGAGCCCAATGCTTGTCTTGGTCTCCACGATGTACTTTGAAGTAAGCAAAATACACGCTCATAACAAGTAATGTTGCGCCTCCGAGTCTTCAAAGCAAAGCTTCCACAGGTGTAGCAAAATATATTTGGATCACTTGAGCAATGTCTTCTGTGAGATGTAGAGGCAATTGTTAGATCAGTAGCACGTCCTACAGACAAATACAAGAAAACAGTTGTTAGCTACCTGATTTGTCCTTGAATTTCTAACCAAACCCCCACACCTTAATTATTGTTTCACAAAAAACAGCAGGATAAAAACAATAACTAACAAAATTCAATAATAAAACCCTATAATAAAACCCTACCTGCGAACAAAGTTGTGTAAGCTGAAATCTATTTGTTTACTTTTGTATCATAGAAAAAAAGAATATTATGCATGTTCAAAGAAAACAAAGAAATTCTCCAGTTTATTGGGAGATTAGATGGAAAGCAAATTTACCAAAATAAACCATATAATCCGCTCGAGATGAACCAACATAAAATTCATACTTGACATACTTTTATTGTAGCTGCAAGTAAATCCTACATGAATTTTGTAAAATTTTCTAAAAATCAAGTGAAAATTCATGACAGGAAAAAATTCAGAGTAAACAAGTCAAATGTATTGTTCGCTTGTTTTTCCTACTTTATATAATTGCAATGTTTTTTCTACATTTTTACTTTCAAATATATTTGGGTAAGTTGTTCAGAATAAAAAAATATCATTGGATATAATTGCTGATCAACACTTTGAAATACCTTTTTTTGTAATTTCTTTTGTTTGATTTCTGTTGAGATATTAATGTTTAAGGACACATTTAAAAAAATAAAGGCACATTTAAAAAAATAATCGTAATTGTTAACCAAAAAACCCTTGAAATTTTATTAGATAATCCTAGGACGTACGATTATACTTTCAGGATCTACAGGGCTCTATGAATTTCCTACCTAATTTATGTTTTTTACCCTATATAAAGTGAAGGCCGAGTCATAAAAGAGAGGAGCTTCTCGTTTCAGTATTATTTGAAGTGCACCTATTGCTGAAATAAGAATGAATTTGAATGGTTTTGATGATGGAGTTGTGGCTTAATGGTTAGTGCAACTGCACCGCAACCAAGAGGTTCCTGGCTCGAGATATATTACATATAATATATTATATATAATATATTATATATTATATATTATATATTATATATTATATATTATATATTATATATTATATATTATATATTATATATTATATATTATATATTATATATTATATATTATATATTATATATTATATATTATATATTATATATTATATATTATATATTATATATTATATATTATATATTATATATTATATATTATATATTATATATTATATATTATATATCATATATTATATATTATATATTATATATCATATATTATATATTATATATTATATATTATATATTATATATTATATATTATATATTATATATTATATATTATATGTTATATATTATATGTTATATATTATATATTATATATTATATATTATATATTATATATTATATATTATATATTATATATTATATATTATATATTATCCTTCTTCTGTATATGGAAAATTAAAATTACCATGGCATATACTGTCACTCTAAGTGGCAAAATTAATTTCTCTTTTGTCAAGTTATTCTCATAATTTTGAGAAATACTTGTTTTGCTTTTAGATGTTGAAGTTTGGGAAAAGAAACAAGTTCGAAATTATTCAACAATTATTCTGTCAGTAGTAACATTAACAGTTCTTTTCGTCATAATAATTGCGGTCGTGTTTGTGTACAGATGGTACAAATCAAGATACAAGAGAGAAGGTATGTAAAAAAAGGTATCAAAGGAATTAGATTGATTGTAGTCCATCTTAAGATACAGCATATGTATGTTTTGTTGCTGTTGATAATAGAATTTTCTCTATTAAAAATTACTGAATGTACATTGATGTTGTTAATAGAGATTTTATATGTTAAAAGTTACTGAATGTACACGCCCAAGTTTAGGTAAAATTTTCACTGCCCATCTATTTAATGTCAAACTAAAACTCCGGACCTTAAATCTTTTGAAAGAAATAAAGTTGAGAGATAAATGAAGACGTTCTTGACATTTTCCTTTATATTTCATTAGTCAAAATTTGCTTATGTACTGTAGGGTCAGGCACTGAAATTTCCACCCTCATGAAGTTCCAAAAAGGTACTTGTAATTGTCTGACTAGCCAGAATTTTGCACAATTTTTCTCAGCAGGGTGATATTTCATAATGGAATTTTTATTTCTGACCAGTCAGACAAGTACCTTTTTGGAACTTCGTGAGGGTGGAAATTTCAGGGCGTAACTGTAGTAAATAAACAAATTTTAACTGCTAAAATAATAGCATGTGACGTGAAAAATGCCCTGAAAAATGACGTGAGTGGTTAAGGCGTCTGACTAGAAATTAGATGGGATCTTCGCGCACATGTTCGAATGCGACTGCATCAATTTTTTATTTCTTTTTTTGTCAGTTTTACCATTTTTGAAATCTTAACAGAGTAAATGTTTCTTTTACTATTGTTTTTGAAGAGCATGCGCATTACTGACCAGTCCCCTTTTAATTCCTCCCAACAGAAATAACCTGGAGAAGGTACTGGTATTAATTCCAGTACTTTAAGGAATAAGTTAACATAAGTCTGACGTTAGCTAGATTACGATGAAATATATATATATGACACTTTGTTAATATATTCTCATCGATCAATGAAACAAAATAATTTCACAGTCCAGTGTCATACAAGACGTCTTCAAACGCTACTAAAGTCTACTAACGGCAACTGACGGCTAAAATTTAGCTTTTATCTCTGTAAACAAATGTAAGGTACTTTCAGATTAAAACACTCTCGCTAACAGCTTTCTACATTTTCCGTTGCTTGAGAAAGTTCTAAATTTTGGAATTCAATAAAGTTATGAAAGCTCCTTTAAGAAGAAAGCAAAGGAGATCTTACCTATCTGGCTCATGCTTTTTCCCTCTTTTCTTGTCAAAAGTCAAAGTTTTGAAAACTCATTGTGACGAATATTTCATTTTGTTGACTTTCCTCTTCAAGTTTTTGTTTTTCAATATTTCTTTCCTTATTTCAGAGAGAATACCAACGTCAGCAGTTTTTCTTTTATGCGATTGACCCTCAAGAAATTTTAGTTAATTTTTTTTTTGGATTTAAGTCACAACCATAAAACATGATACAGTTAGTAGAAAATAAGTTGGCTCAAATAGTTTTTAGTTAAAGCAAACCAAACACAGAAGAAAACTTGCTGAGGTTTTTTCACCCTTAGACATCAACTATTATTTTCACTAAAGCCTCCCCAGCAAAAGATCCACTTTTGCTAAATAATTGGTAGAATGCATGTGATCTGGTGGTACATTTTATTGTAGCTCCAACAACAATTTGGGCTGAAATTTTACGAAGATTTGAAATGTAACCCAAATTTTAAAACAAATTTTAAAATAGGAATCAGTAAAAAAATTCCCCAGCTAAAGGAAATAACTTAATTCTAAATTTACAAATCTGAATGGAGCAGAAATCTGGACCCTCTTCCCCCACCTCAACAAATAGTTTGATTATCTGGCTGTTGTTAGAAGTTATCTAGAAACACCTTTTAGCTAAGTTGTCTTCTTCGATAATCTTTCAAAATCGTGCGAAAACAAATGAAAAGCTAATAGGATCCTTCTTTGAAGTGTCAGCGAAGGAAGTGAAGATGAAGAATCGTCCATAATAAAACAGCTGCCTCGAGATTTCTTTTCGGAAGTAAAAAAAATCCGAGCAAGGCCAGTTTTTGAAGATAGCTCCATGAAACTCAGCAAGATCGCGATAATATGACAGACAAGATGCAATAATTACCCTAACTCCCTCCCCTCCTTTTTTTCAAAAGTATTGCTCTGGAAATCTAAACTTTAACAATAACAAGAACAATTTTTAAACACATACAAAATTTGGTTTGCTTAGTGGATTGTACGGTGAATTTGCAGTTACTGGTTAAGTGTTCCGAGCAGGTTCCAGATCTTATTTTCCTTACTTTGTCTGCAGGCCTACATTTTGGGCAAGTTTGGAAACAGGTAACCCTGTAAACTATAAAGTTCAAAATAAAATGTACGGGTTTTGTACGAACAGAGCAGCTCCCCGTCACTGCACTGTATGTGTGAAGAGGGTGTGCATTGGGTTTGGGGATGCGAGCGAGCCACCACGACACTACCCTCCTGGTAATATCAGGCGAATTGAAAGATGAAATTGTGGTAGTAGGGTCTTTCATTTCTAGTTTTAAGTTATTAAAAGGCGTTATTTCAGTTATAATAAAATAATATAATATAATAGAACAATATATAAACTAAACAGTAATATCCAGTAAATTATAAAAAATGTGCGATTTGTATTATTGCATCGTTTTGCATCATAACCCCCCCCCCCTCTAATTTGTCTATCAAAAAATGTGAACATTGTATATAAGAATAAATCTGAATCGGATGACAGTATGTTTGATTTTGCAGCGGAAGATAATCACATCTCTTTGTTGGTCAAAATCATCACCAAAAGTTATTGTAAATTCATCTTAGAAAAGAAATAAAATATCATCTTAGAAAGGAAATAAAATATCATCTTAGAAAAGAAATAAAATAAGCTTCAAGGATCAAGGTGAGAAACAAGTTGAGCAAGCTTTCTTGTTCAAACACCAGTAAATGATGAAGAAACAACGAAAGATTTGTCCCGGAGACACTCACATATGGAACAGCTTTTTTAAAAGTTACTGTTACTATTACCACAACTCGCCAGCATCGATTTTGCTGAGTGCACTTTCTAGCACCTTTTTGGTGTTGCATTGTTTTTGATTGCTTAAGACATAGCTTACGCTAGGAACAACTCATCTCTTAGCTAAAGTCTCGTCAATTTGAAGGCAAAATGGTATGGATTGAAAACAAGACGTATTTCAAAAAGGAACAGTATTATCAACAAATATTGGTCTACCCTGTCGTTTTCAGTTTTTGAGTTCGGGGCGGGTCTTCCAATTACGAAACAAGCCCAGTCTAGCCATACTTCCAGAGCATAACTTGATTTAAAACGATAAAATCAGTAAACCTAGCTCAGGGAAGAAGGAGGCACTTGTAGAAATATTGACTGGTATGCTAGTGTCATTTTTTGGAGGTTTCTCATACTTATTGTTAATTTACCAAAATCAAATGTATATATTTTCTCATCTTAACATGTTAAACGAAAAAATTATTTGGGGCTTCAATGACAATTCTGTTATTTTTGGTATTGAGATTTGAAGCTTGTCATTTTTGAGGGGATGAAAGTTTGGGCATGCCATTTGGGGGGCTAAACAAAAAAAATCTTCTAAAATGAGTGTCCTTGTCCCAAATTTGTTAGAGCGTTGTCCTGGAAAACCTACCTCAAACAAATTGCGGATAAACATCCTGACCATTTACCAACAAGGAACTGTGCAGTGTGACAGTGTGACAAAATCCCTTTTTTATTCTGTCTTTATTTTGAGATAAGTGATTGGAACAGCTGCAAGCCAACAAGAGGCATGGTCCATGCATGTCAGTGGGATTCTTTATTTATTCAATGGTAAAAAATGGTCACTCTATGCCAATATATACTTGATCAAATCTAGTATTCCAAAAATCCAGTGGGTTTTTTTTCTGTTGGTAGATTCTATTTTTGTGAAAAGGCAGAATTATGGGTTGATTTAGAAAGGTCTTTCTTAATACCATACAAAACGCGAAGCTGTGTGAAAAACTTTGCCATTTCACGAATGTTTGCATGAGGAAGTGACTGTTGTTCCACACCAATCTGTAATCTTTTTGCGCTTATTTGAAATACCTGCTTGCCCCTTTCTTTAATCCTAAAAGCTGTGTTTATTTCAAATCTCTCCTGCAGTTTACATCCACCCCAACCTGTACTGTCTGCCCAACAAACTTGTGGCTTCAGTGTATCCCGAATAAGATAATGACGTCAAATTTCAAAGAATTTGATCTCATCTTTCGTTATGTGTTCAATTTGTTTTAAAAAATAGAAAAATGCTCAAAATGGTATAAAGTTTAGAAAGGTTGACATCATTCTTTAATGCAACCAATGTAAGTACAGCGGGTCTCAGAAATTCTGTCCCCTTTCTATGGACAGAACTTTATAGTGCACCTTTAGATAACACATTTTTACTAACATTTATGTTAATAACATTAACGTCGGTCTAGCGCAACTACTGTTTGAAGTAAAAAAAATTCCAAAAAGTTGTTTGTTTATTATACACCCCCTCACCATAAATATTGTAAATATTTTATAAGCCACTCCCCTCTTTTGATACCCGGAAAATTTTAGTTCAACTGTCCATCTTAACTTTATTACTGCCAATAAAATGTCATATAAAGATCGGATTAATAAACAACTGGGACATTTTCCGTTGGCTCTTCTTTGCAGGCTCAAGAAGACAACAGCAACAACCAACAACGACGACAAGGGCATGAACAACAACAGCAACATTAACAACAACAACATTAACAACAACAACATTAACAAGAACAACAACATGAACAGTAACAACATGAACAACAACAGCAACATTAACAACAACAACAACATTAACAAGAACAGCAACGTGAACAATAACAACAACCGCCACCACCGTCGTAAAACTATATAAAATTTCTTTATTCACAATAACCATCGCTCCAACCACCGCTTGTTCCTAAGTGTGACCTTGACGTTTGGCCCCCGTCACAAAGCTTCAACATTTCAGTCCTTGGGCAAGATTAAAAATTCTTGGCCTGCTACACTAGGCAAGTGTAGATGAAAAATAGTATAAAATTGAACAAAATCATTAGCTTTTTGGCAACAAATATCGTAACGAGAAATACGAAGTTCTGCCATATAAAAAAGGCCTTGGGATACAAAATAAATGAAAAACTTTTCTTTTTAAGTTTCATGATAATAATCCTCTGTAATTAGATAAATAAATTTCTAAAACGTGACAAAAGGATTACATATCTGGGCATCTTTGGGAATTACAAATAAAGGCAAGTAGATATTACAACAAGAAGCAATAGTTACAAATCGGTGAAGGACAAATGTAGATATTAAGGCAACAAAACGTTACTGAGAAGTTCATCTTGACATATGATGTCTGTAAAGATACTACAAGCCAGGGAATCATATTATTCTATTCTATTCTATTATATTATATTATATTATATTATATTATGTTATATTCTATTCTATTCTATTGTATTCTATTATATTATATTCTATTCTATTATTTTATATTATATCATATTATATTATATTATATTATATTATATTATATTATATTATATTATATTATATTATATTATATTATATTATATTATATTATAATATATAATATATATATATACTTTTGTTGTAAATAATCATTTTGTTTTCTCGGGTTACAGTGAAATCTCGAATTTGTATAAAAGGGTGTTTTTGGGGGGATTTTTGGGGTTTTTTTAGCTCTAACATCATTTCCCCCTGCAGTTAGGGCTCAGACGGTGCCCTTCAGAGGGACTTTGAATTGGTAGTGATGAATTTCTTGGCCGGATGCCCTTCCTGACCCCAACCAATGGCTTTTTTTTTGTTTCTTTGAAAAGTTCCAAATTCTCCTCGCCAGCTCGGGGAATCGAACAGTTGCACTAACCACCAAGCCACGGTTCCTCTGTATACAAACTTGAGTGCGTCATTTGAAGTACAAATTTCTACAGTACCAATGTATTTACCAATTTTAAATCAGAGCTTTAAAACTGAGTTTATATGGAAACGGCTGAAGCTATCAAAAAGTTTATGAAACAAAATTTGTTTAGAATGACCAACTTTGGGGTAAAACAAAAAAAAATTAGAAAACTAAAGAAAACTGATTTGTAGATTGCAGTGTCGTTTTGTTTTATTTGATGGCATGATGGTCCAAAGCCCAGCCTAATATTAATGCATATTTCATAACGTAAATTTTCCATTTTATGAGCATTAACGTTAGGGATTAGTCGGATGGTACACTTCCTATATTTTAAAGCTTATTTTGCACGAAGGCTCGCTCGAACACTTTTCACGCCCTTGTGTGGAGGTCTATTTCTTGATTATTCGATTTATATAAAATCTTGTGTTATATGGACGGAAAATATTTCGTCCTAAATACCCACTGTGCTTTTGTAGTTCTTTTTTGTTAAAAATTTCCATTGCAATGTCGAATTTGTTTTACCAGTTTCAAAGAGTCGTTTCGAAATATTGCAGTACTAATGGATGTATCTATGTTCAAAAGAGCATTGACAGTTCAAAGGAAGTATGACTGAGAATACCTGTTTGGATTTATTGTTAACGATAACATGCCATTTAGCTTATCTTTTATGTTAAGAACCATCTTGCTAACTTGTTTCACATGGACCTATGATCGTATGACCTATGACCCATGACCTATGATCAGCAGACTGTTTGGTTGGTAAAGCTCAACATTGTGTTTGGTGATTTTTAATTGACAACACCTCGACACCTCAATGTCCGTTCAAAGCTTTGGCAATTCAAAGCTTTGGCAAATATTGTGGTTGACTTAAATGCATTTGGTATAAAAAAATCCACCCTTTACATTTATCCATTACTTTTACTTGTATTTCCTTACTCAGCATTTTACTTTTCATGCCAAAAAATATCAATAAATATTCAGAATTCTTGCCTGGTAAAAGTGTTATACGGCAACAAATATGAAACCCCTGGACTGTGTAAAAATTTAGTTTTGCATTAAAAGCCAAACTTAGTACATAAGTATGTTAAGAATTAAATTTTGGTTGACATAATTTATTATTTTCTAAGTAAAAGGTTACGCCTTTTGATTCACGGAAATATAAGTTAATAAACGGGGAAGACTTACTCGTGAAGACGTTTGGATGGGCACTGAAAGCTCATCTTGAATAAAGTGGGGACAATGTCAAAAAACACTCTGTTATGATAATGTCAAAATAAAACTGATTTCTCATTAAATGGTTTCAACTTTGATTTAACTACTTTTTTTTCGGTTCTAACCTATTTTTGGATTTGGTCGATGACGCGCCAAAACTCTTCGGAGGAATGTCTAAATGAAATCCAAAATTACAAGAGTTTTAGATCAGTTAAAGCACCAATAACAGCACAATGTGTAGGATAAGATCACAGAGAAAACTGCATCTCATCCGGATTGGGACTTTAAACTATACAGGCTTGAGAAATGATGTTAAACTAAGCCAACTTGCAAAGGACATGGAAAGATACAACATGGAGACACTGACAGTACAGGAAACGCACATAAAGGACAGAAAAGTGAAAGAAATAACATCAGACAGTGGTAAGAAATACCATCTATATCAAGCAAGCACAGCAACTAGTAAGCACGGTGTTGGGATAGTAGTAAGAAAAGAAAGCAAAGCAATTTTTGAAGAGAAAACAGACAGAATATGTACAACAACAGTGAATGTAGAAAACAGAAAGCACATTGCCATCTGTGCCTACGCTCCAACGCTACCCAAAAGTGAAAAAAATCCAGAAGTGTGAGAAAAGTTCTATCAAGACCTAGAAAATGCGATAAACTCAATAAGTAAAAGATCAGTACTATACCTGTGTGGAGACTTTAATGCAAAAACTGGTAGCGCACAAGAACAATACCCGGAAGCAATAGGAAAGTATGGAAAAGGAAAATTAAACAACAATGGAGAGCACCTACTAGACCTGGCAAGTAGACATGGACTAATAATCACTAACACCATGTTCAATCACAAGATGGCACATAAAACAATCTGGGAAAGCCCAGAAAGAGCAAACAATGAAAAACCAGTGGGAAATAAAATTGATTATATCCTGATAAGATCAGAACACAGGATATTCCTAAATGACTCAAGATCAGATAGTGGCACAGACACCTACTCAGACCATTGTCTAGTGATGGCAAAGCTGGGCATAAACTGGACAAAACTGAAGCCTACACCATCACAAGGCAACAAAATTGACTTTGACAAATTACAAGACCTCACAACAAGAGAAAAGTATAGAATTGCGGTAAACCAGAAACTAGAGCAAAGAGAGAAAAAGAAAGGAGTACAAGACCAATGGAACAACATACTAGCAGGATGCAATGAGGCATCGTTCTAGGGTTCTAAAAGAAAGAAAGGAAAAATTTTTTCAAAGATGATGGGATTCGCAGGCTATCAGAAAAGCAAAATGAAATAAGAATAAAAATAAATGCCACAACATCATAAGAGAAAAAGAAGGAAATGAAAGAAACAAGGAACAAAAGCATAAACGAAATACATCAGAAACTAAAAGAAAAAGAAGACTGGAAGTCAATAAGTAACATTGAAGAATTAGAAAATTGTCAAAATGATTCAATCTTGATGCAAAAAGGCATCAGACAAATGAAAAGAAATAAACCTAAAGAGGAAATACTAGTAGAAAATGAAGAAGGCCTAAGAGGAAATGAGAAGGGAACTATCAATACAATCAGTGAATTCCTTGAGAAAGTACTCAATGCTAAAGATCAGATGGAAATACCATATATCACACCAAAACCAATGCGGATACCCTTCACTAAAGAACAATAAGAGTGCAGGCATAGACAACATCACAGGAAAACAACTGAAGTATGGACCAAAAGAAATAAACATGATAATAGCTAAAGTCCTAAACGATATCGCGAGCACAGGCGAATATCCTACAGAAATAGAAGAGGGTATCCTCATCGCCCTACCTAAAACAAATAAGAAGAGAGGACCACCTGGAAACTTAAGACCCATAATATTGCTGACGATGCTCAGAAAGATCCTGACCATCTGCATGATAAGAAGAACAAGTAACAGAATTCAGAACGAAATCCCCATCACTCAAGCGGCTTACCAACAAGTTTGTAATACCACAGGGCACGAATTCAGCACGAAAATCATGGCTGAAAAAACCATAACACCTGCCAACTATGAGACAAATATACTACTTTCGACATGTCAAAAGCTTTCGACACAGTGGACCGAGGAATATTATTCAAAGAGCTGCAGAAAGTACTAGATGAAGACGAACTACACATAATTTCGATAATGTTAAAGGATTTAAAACTACGAGTACAGTGTGGAAAAACGACAGGAAACGCATTCACAACAAACGTGGGCGTCCCATAAGGGGACTGCTTAAGCTCCATATTCTTCACATTATATCTAGCCGAGGCTTTGGAACAGGAAGATAACGAAACACCATACCACCAAGAAGAACATAATTGCACCAAAAAAGAAAACAGCCTACATGACCATAATTACAGACAACCAGCGGAAAAAACGATAGATAAACAGTATGCAGACGATACAGGATTTATACCAGAAAATACTTTTGTTAATGATAAAAAAGACAGTCAATAAAATTTAAAAAGAGAAAATTGTGTGTAAATGAGACAAAAACGGAAGGATTTAAAATTGAAAGCAAAGGAGGACAAGAATGAAAAAAGTCCAAATACTTGGGAAGCATGCTCGACAGGGAAGATTTGAAAAGAAGAAAAATCCTAGCCACAGCAACATATAGACAATATCAATACCTGCTTACAAGTAAGAAATTATCATTCAGAACAAGAATCAGACACTTCATCAACTATGTGAAAAACATATATTTATATAATAGCGAACTGTGGACTCTGACTAAGAACTGTGAGAAAAAGATCGATGCTTTCCAAAGAAGTCTTATAAGAAAAATGCTAAATATAAAATGGCCACAAAGAATAAGGAATGAAGAACTATATCAAAGATCGGAAGTAAAGAAATGGAGCGAAAAGATAAGAGAAAGAAGACTCAGAATGCTAGGACACATGTTACGCCTGCCAGAAAACCCTCCGGCAAAACAGGCCCAAGCGGAGGCTCTGAAAACTACAAAGAAGCCTAGAGGCAGACCGGAAACCACCTGGATCTCAATGACTAATGCACAATTATCAGAGAAAGGCCTGCCAAAATTTAGAGTTACAAAACTAGAACAACAAGCCAGAGACAGAATAAGGTGGAGGGAGAAAAACTGACCAACTCTTAAATATTGGATTTTAGCGCAATGTCGACACACGACGGAAGGTGTATTTGATGATGATGATGATGAACCTATTTTCCCCAGTAACTGAGGCTCAGAAGGTGCCCTTCATGGACACTTGGATTTGGCAGTGAGGAATTTCTTGGCCGGGTGCCAACCAATGGGTTTTTCTTTTGTGAAATCCCAAAGTCGGCCATAGAACCCGGAACCTCTTGGTTACAGTGCACTTGCACTAACCATTAAGCCACCGCTCCTCTATTTGACTACATTTTATACATAACAAAACATGTCAGCTCAACACAGAAAGCCTATTCCTGGGGATATGAACAAACAAAAGTCAGTTATCTCAGCCTAGCCTACATTTAAAATACTTAATTTGTCTTTCTGTCCGCTGATAGGAAACCAAATACTTTATAGGGACTGTACATTGCAGGTTCATCAAGAGAGTTTTTTTTGCTATTTTGGGGGTAGTTTTAACACATCTTAAATGTATAGGTGAACAATATTATTGAAACAATATTAAACAACAATATTTTCTTGCCTTTTTTTTTCAGGTTCCTCTGAAATGGAACCTACATATACCATTACTATGAGTGAGATCCAGGATGGCACTTATAAAGGTCTTCTTTAGCAAGACTTAAAAAGAAACATGTATGACGATGATTTCAAAATTGATGAAAAATCCCAGACGAGATGGAGGATATACTTTTTAGACGAGAATGTATTAATAAATTTCTCAATAGCTGTATTTGCAAAGTATTGCCAGGGATTACAAAACAATTCAACTAAGACAGTTAATTTAGACAGTTTTCTCTATAAAATAGTACTGGAATAGTTTATTAGATATGCATGGAAATCTGCTTGTTATACATTAAGGAAAGTGTGTTAGTATTCTGAGGAAGAAGTATTTTAATTAGATATGAGGCCTGTATGGACTTATTTAGGTGAAGGAATCCTCTAAATGTAAGGTTTATTACAACATGTTCTTATGACATTTGTTATGTACATTCAATATCGGATAGTTTTATGAACTTTCAGTAGTCGCTGAAATCCTGCAATCATGCGGTTAAAGCAAACGTCAAAAATGTCAAAAAGGTGCTCAAGCATTCGTTAGTGGTTAGCTTATTTGTGCTATGCTTAATTTTTTTCCTCTTTGAATTACCAATATGTTTAGCCAACTGTAATTCGTTATAATTCCTCGTGTAGGTCGTAAGATAAAAAGTATAATTGAAACTTTATATGACTTTGTGTACATTGAGCTATATCTCTTATGGTGGCAAAACAAGGTTGCATCAGAGCCCCCTTCCTTTCTCCCTCCCTCCCCCCCTCTCTCTCTCTCTCTCTCTCTCTCTCTCTCTCTCTGCGTCTACAGAAAACAATTCTACTCCTTATGAACTAAAATTGTTATTAATAAAATTATCTATGTATGGTGTAAAAGAATACGTGCAAAAGGATTGCTTGAAGTACTTAAAGATAAAATGTTGGGAGACAAGTAGAGGAGATGAAAGATGAAAGAGTGGTTTGATGAATATTTACTGGAGCAATATGTGCAATATGTGTTCTGACCTGTAAATGAAATGATGGAATAGATAACTGAAAATTGTATACTCTCTATTTTAAACCTAAATCAGTTTAAGGTCAGTAAGATGGAAGCCACTGACATTTTACACACACACACACACACACACACACACACACACACACACACACACACAAAAGGCTTTAGAAAGAATTGAAGCACATAGTAGATAGATAGATAGATAGATAGATAGATAGATAGATAGATAGATGGATGGATAGATACACTGATAGATAGACAGATAAATAGAAAAGAAAATAACTTCCTGCATCCAGTATCTGTATCCCTGTTTTACTCAATATACCTTAATGACGACATGCTTGTAATACTGTTCAGCATTCGAACTGTCATCCTCTTTAACGGCTATTTCATCGTTCCAATTGCTTTCATTATTACTGATGGTTCTGTTCAAAAGCTACTTTTATATTTTCTTCTTCTCCTTTGCTTTTTCCCCATATCAACTGTCAACTGATGTACCTGTTCCTTTTCTGACGTGCTGGTCAGTAGTTTTGCTTATCACAATTTGTGTATTCTACCTGTTATTAAGCCATCCACTGCCAATTTTGGTAGCTCTAAACGCAAAAAAATTGTTGATGCACTAGTCAGAGATACATCAGAATGCTCCTGGTATTTTTCAGTTTGTATTCCATTTGCATTATTGATATTGGCGCAAAGGAAAAACTGAGATCTTAATATCGTGAAGAGCATCAAATCACGCTCAGTAAACTTATCTCAAATATAGAGGAAAACACCATATTTCTAAAAACGTCAAAAATTTTGTCATTCGTGAAGGTCATATGAGAGCCCTTGTGAAGCACCCTGGCAAGTCACGCATTGTAATTGTGCATTTCGGATGGCCAAGCTTCCTTTAGTTGACTTGGACATTGTAATATTCCTTAAAAGATATGGTGATTGCATCATAGCATAAAGGCAGCAGGATACTGTCAAATTAACAACTTTTTTTTCTGTTATACAGCCAGCCTTTTCGCACCTTTTTGAGCAATCATGCTTACAAGATTATGCACAGTAGTAATGCAGTTTTTTAGGACTGTGGACATAATGGACTAAAAAGTTGTATTTATCAAATGCTCGATGAAGAAAGTTGACACATTCACCAAGCTCGTGGACACGGTAAGTATGTTTTTCGACCATGATGATTCATACGTCACTGCATCTAGTCTCTATCAGCCATTACATTAAGCTCTCGAGTACCAGGTTTCTTTATTTTATACTGTATGGTTATTCGAAAGCAGAACGTCATGTAGTTTTGTACCAAACTCCATGGTTATCTTTGAGGATATTAAAATTTTCTGTTGAAATTCTCTCACCTCGCCTCTTTTGAAAACCTGAGCTGAAAGAATAACATATTTTAGTAGGGTTTTATCAAAATATGGTACAATTGTATTCCAAAAAATCGAATTTAATTAGAAGAGTAGTCTAAATTTCTACGCTATTGTACAGAGCACTATAGAAAAGTAAAGAAAATTTCAAGACGAAATTTGCATATGAAAACTATTATAAAATTAACTTATCAGGAATTTACTGTGACTCCAGCTATAAAGATAAATCAATACTCAGTTTCTGTCCCTAAACAGTTTATCTACTTTGTAGAGCATAGGGGATTAGGTAGTTTTACATACCTAAATATTTTGTGTAAGAGCTCGGCCTGAAATCAAGCTATGTATTCTACTTTAGGCAGCATCCTGAAACAAATGAGTGACGCGGTGCTTGGTGATTTTCCTTTTGCAGTCTCGAAGCAATATCATATCCTGCACAAGTTGTCTAACACGAATATTCCAAACCATCGTAACCTGAAAGCAAGTATATATGTATAGCTATAATTGCAGCTAGGTTATTGGAAAAACTGATATCTCTAAATCCACTGATTGTAGTGATAATTAATACCTTATTTATGTGATTAGCTAATAATTACAATTGAAATAAAACCAGTGAGGGAGCATTATACCATCTATCCAAAATGGTTAAATCTTCTTAAAACACTATGGTTCAACCTGCTTCAGAACAACAATTCAAAATCAAGTGCGTAATACACAGAATTAAGTATGTATCCACAAATAAGTACAAAACACAACTTAATGTAGATTTAATCCTGATTGCTAAATTACGCAGATCTTCTGTACTTATAAAGAAATTTAAATAAAAATTAGAAAAAAATTACTTTTGACGTTTTTAATAGCAATAATTACTTTCACAACTCTTATGTCTCCACTAACTCAGTAAAACGTTTTTGCAAAAATACCCACTCTTGTGAAGGCCTTTGCGGGGTAGCTCTAAACATTAGTGATGGTGAGAGACAAAGTTATTATAAGTGGTCCAACGTAACCAAGGCTCCAGTCTGCCCCATTCTCCCCTACATAGTAGGAAGCTTCAAATAGAAACTTGTCCTTTTACTATTTTAGAATAATTGAGATTCCCTATTTGTGATTACTTCGATTGTTCTTATTTGTTATCACTACTCTTGATTATTTCCAGCAAATTGCTTTACTAACAAGACATTTGTACAACTGTAGTATTTATTAGTAGAGACTTGTGTAAAAAGATAACGTCTGTTAATTTTCTCACAATATCTTAGCTGGGAGATTGCTTTTCCTTTGTACATTGACTCAGCTTACAACTTGCACGGTCTCGCGTGTTCCAATTTAATAAGCTACTTTTTTTGTTTTTTGAAATGTCTTATCTTTTGGTAAAGTAATGACCTAAACAGATACCTGACCATAAATGCACAGCATTGCTTCCACATGTGTTTTTGCTGGTCCTTTTACTGTATACAAAGTGTAAAGTGATTTAAAAAGTAAAAAAACGTGAATGTGGACAATGAAACCAACACTGATACACATTACATTTAACTGAAACTGGATTCACAGTTTATCTAGGTTGAAATTCCTAGATACAAATGTCAGATCAATAGCATGAAAGGAATGTTAAACGTTTAGAGTAGAATTCTTTATTTGTGGATAGGACACAAACAGAAGTTCGTTTAAAGAACTGGTCTTGAAATGCTATTCAGAAAAGCTTATTCTTTGCTACTGCGCATGTGTCGTCGCGAATTCTCATGACGATCGTCACAAAAATCGTCCAGTGGAGATTCGCCTGAGTGTAAGCTACAATCTCTGAAGCGAATACCTTAAGGGAACTAATTTTCGCGGGAACTAATTTTCGCGGTCGAAAAACTTTTCGAAAAAATCGTATTTCGCGGGAATTAATTTTCGCGGTTTTTCCAATTCTTGAATTTTCGCGGGAATTAATTTTCGCGGTTGATCAAAAATATTTTTCAGAAAAAACACAAATTTTAAATTTTTTTTCTAAAAGAAAATCTATCTATTCATTTACTCATCAAAAATATCAAAAAGATTTTCTCCATGCCCTTCTTCAGACTGTTGTTGTTGTTCTAAGTTGTTTTCCTCCCAATCGGAATCATCTCCATCGTCATCTCCAAATCTCCATCTGTATGAATCGAGCTCCTGAGGAAACAAACCTGCAAGGGTGAGAGTTTCGTTAACGACCAAACTGTCAAACATGGGACAAATATCGTTAAACGGGTCGAGGGGAGGAAGTTGACTTGATCCCAACTTGAGTGCATCGAATATGCCTGCTTTCTTCCAGCCGTTACAAATTATTTCCTTACCTTCCTCTGTTGACATATGATTGTAAAATGAGATGAGCCATTTTGCGTGTAATGGCTTTAAGGTAGATAGCTTATACTCAACTTCGATATCGTTTAGCTCAATCCCCTTTTCCAAACCAAATTTAATTTGCTTGGTGAACCACTCTGAAAACTTTTCTTTCATAAAATCCTTTGCCGCTTTATTAACGGTAAGATCCAAAGGCTGAAATAGATGCGTCATGTTGGCTGGAACCTTCGTAATCAAGATCTTGTTATCTTTGAGCACCTTTAAGACTTGATCAGTCGTCTGACCTCGAAAAACATCAAATATGAGCAAAGCTCTTTGATTATCATTACCCAGTTTGTTTCGTTCTTTCTTAACATGTGGCAAAATGATTTCATCAATGAACTTGAGTGCTTCTTTTTCGTTGCTGTAGTGCGTTTTGTTAGCACTCAACGAAAAGCTCTTCGGAAATTGGATTTTTGGTAAGCTTTGGTCCGTTTTACCTTTGTAGATGAGCTGCATTGGTAAGAACGTGTTGTCAAAAGTAATAGAAAATGTTGCCGTTATGGACCTTTTATCGTTTACGCCTGCTATCGGTACATTTTTCACATTGCGTTTTGCCATCGTCATGTTTGATACTTGAACGTACTTTGACGGCGTTTGGTCGAAATTTATAATCAAGGATGGAGGTATTTCATATTTTTCCACTTTCTCGACAATTTGATGAAGAAACTTCAGCTCCGCTTCCTTTTGAGCACCAACTGGAATATGCA
>RDPX01000052.1:1588173-1611045 GCA_003991215.1 Morbakka virulenta | reverse complement strand
CAAGCTTTATGAAGATCTGGTTTGGTATCTTTATTAGGAAAAGAAAATAGTGCAATATTTGTTTTTTCCTTCTTACTATTATAAAAAGAACTTCCACATTCAGGTACACAGCAGTACATTGATCGTCCTCCTGTTTTCACTTCTTCTGGTGGAAAAAACCTCGAATTAATATTAAGCATGTTCTTGATTTAACAGTAGTTTAGGAAATAAATAATATGTTTTCTTCTAAAAGGTTTGTAATATTTCTAACTTCTTAAATACAACTCACAATGAAGTAGTTTGTTTACTTTTTTAAGGAGCTACTGCCACAATCTTTAATATCTGTCCATACGGGTCTCGTTTTGAAAGCGAGGCTTAGATTACATCATAGAATTAGGGAAACGCGTATTTCAATTTACACATTAAGTAAGTTATCGTAGTAAGGCCAAGTCAAAGAGTATCTTCCACAGTTCATATTTTCCTACGAGACCTATCATTTGTCAACTAAGAACATATTGAGCAGTTTAGCCACCACGACAGACATAGTATGGGTTATTTGAAACACTGATGTTTTGCACTCAGGTGGCTGTCAGCCCTGTCATGAAGTAATATGGTTGAGGAGAACCGAGTGTTTTTCGATTTTTTCCCCAAGGAGTAACCAGTTAGTTTACATGATGACTTAGGGCTAAAGTGGCCGCTGTTAATAGTTTGTTTGTGGTGTAGTTTAATCTCTTAGCGGGTACTCAGACATCAAAAAGTGTAGAATTGACCTGATATAGCACCAGAATTTATTTTTTTTAATGTGTAGCCTTAGATGAACTTATCTTACTTTACTGAATTTCATAAATGTTTTATCGCTTTATGTCACTTGTACTAGAAGTCATTTTGGTGCAGAGGGTTTAAATGTTATAAATTATGTTTTTATACTTTTATATTTGCGATCATTCTTTATGCCTGCCATCATTTTTTGCACTTGTTAGTATTTTTCTACTTTCCATTATTTTTTTATTGATTTTATGTCTCGTCTGATTTCATACCCGAAAAAGATGTACAAGCAAAGTAATCCCCTTTTGATCATGCAAAAAAAAAGTAGATCGAATGCCTTTAGAAATGTGAACAAGCAACCTAGGCCATGTTAAGTTATTGATCACCCTCCTGGTTATAAATGCTTATTTAAAACGTGAGAGTTAAGTAATTACTTAATCCTCTCCAGGCCGCCTGGCTCTTGAGGCAATAGCGAAAGTCTTCCACCTGGCTTGGCCTGCTGTATTTCTTTGGGCGGATTGGATAGCAAATCCTACGCCCTTCAGATCCCTCTCGACTATTCCATGCCTCCATATCTGTTTGGGCGCTTGCGGTTCCGTTTTACTTGTGGGGTCATTCGAAGAGCTGCTTGGGTTAGCGAGTCGGGGTACATGCGTCACACGTGACCAAACAATCTCCAAAATCGCGTCTGTTCCTGAGGTCTTGACTTGAGACAAAACTCTACCAAAAGACTGATAATCCTTTTTAAGCGCTTGTTTTGAAAGCTTTCCAACTTGTGGTCAAAGGCCACTGTTGTTTTCCACCGTTCTGAGCCGTACAGACGAATAATGGTAACGTTGCTCCTGTAGATCCTGGTCTTGATGTAGATACTCAGACTGGTGGATCTCCGTACTGGCCTTAACATAGCAAATGTTTGGTTTGTCTTGCTAATTATGCTCTTTGTTTCAGTGTATCTGACACTATTTTCTGTCTCTTGGCTGCCAAGATAGGCAAACTGCACATTTTCTAGAGAAATACAATCGACTATGGCCAAGGAATCGTTTGCTTCTTAGGACGTAAGTCTTCCTTCTGTTGATTTCAAGCCTGACTTTACTGGCTTTCTTGTTTAAATTATTAGCTTTCTGTTATGTACTATGAAGCCTGAGGAACAGCAGCCCAGAATCATGGGCATTGTCCAGTTCCTCTTAAAATGAAGGTAAGGTAAACTGGGCGCGTTTATGTCCTCACCGTGTGACTCTACGCATCAACCTCTTAATGCCCAAAAATAACGGGCTTGGGGATAGGATGCAGTCAAGCTCCACTCCTATTTTTACTTGTAATGAATATCACTGTTATACATATATCACTGTTGTGGATGACTCAGCACTCAAGGTTCTTAGATAGTGACTGGGTTATGTTATTTGGTATGCCGTAGTATCAAAGGATTTTGCTGATTGATAGGTGTTACCGACTGTCAAAAGCATTTTTGGAGTCTAAAATACCAGGCACAACTGGGCCTTCAATTCAACTGACTGTTTAAATATCTGATGTAGAACGAAGAAGTGGTCTTTGTAAGACAGAATTTTTCAAAGGCCAGGCTATTCTTGACGCAAGATAGAATCCACATCTGCTATAATGCAGTATGATATGCAGTATGATATGCAGTATGATATACAGTATGATTGGGGTAAAGAGTTGAGAGACATTGTAGTGTCACCAGGTGTTGCGGTCGCTAAGGCTTACCTTATTTGGCAGCTTGATGATCAGCCTAGTTTTCCAGGCCTCTTGGGCTGTTTTCTACTTCTAAATGTCTAGTAGAATGTTTCTAAGGAACTTTAGTATTTTCTGCAGTTCTGTCTTGCACAATGCAGGGTACACAGCGTAGTTTTCAGGAAACTTGCTTTCTCTTGCTGATGGCCTTCTTGAAATCGTCTATTGCCCATGTTAAGTGCTACTCAATCTTAGAAGATGCTAAAGCTCTTTATCAGGGTTTCATCGTCCACCGTTGCTTGCAATGCGATGTAACACTGGTTCTTGTCTTCTTCTTTAGTTGCATCGGTGGGGACATAGGCTACTAGGATTGACAACTTACAATACGTGGAGTTTTTCAGTCTTAATACAGCATTCGTTCATTGACGGGATTCCACTTAAGAAAGGTGTGGGTCTGCTTTTTGCTAACGCATAAGATCACTCCTTGCTAAAGGTACTCCTGCTTGCCTGACCGGATGCTCCCTTCTCTGGTTCTCAGCTTTTGCCACCTTTCCTCTGTTATTTCAAGTAGACTCAAGTTGTATCTGGGCATTTCGTTTATAATCTGTGCCAGCTTTACAGCTTGACGCAATGTTGTCACATTCCAACTTAAAACTTGCATACAGCATCAGGAAATAGTCTGTCGTGCTGAAGACATCCTCTTGGCTTTGTTACCCACCCTTCATAGATCCATTTGTCTGGTCTTCTTTTCTTCCTTTGCTATGTAGCGTTTCTTTCCTTGTTCTTATTTTCTTAGCATGAGCCTTCTCATCAGGTGGGTTATGCTAGACCAACGCACAATTCTCCTCCTCATCTCTATCAGAACTTAATGTAGTTAACGTAGGAAATAAAATAGTTAATATTCAGACACTTTTGCTGAAAATATAAACAAATATTCTTTTTAAAGGACTAGCATAGAATGACAATCATCATGAATTGATTTAATTTTGTCATTAATTCTTGCTATTTCTGCTTGAGTCCATACTAATTTAGCACTGTAGGGAAGCTAATCTTAGTGATAGTAGCTTAATGGGTTTACATTTCTTTCACTGCTGTTTTCTCGCTTTGCTATTCTTTAAAAGTGAATATTCAAGTGTCAGGTAACATTCATCGTATCAAACAAAAGAA
This sequence comes from Morbakka virulenta, assembly GCA_003991215.1. Lineage (NCBI taxonomy): Eukaryota > Metazoa > Cnidaria > Cubozoa > Carybdeida > Carukiidae > Morbakka > Morbakka virulenta. Next base: position 1,607,445 of record RDPX01000052.1, on the reverse strand, counting down.
ATCGTTATATGATCTTCGTATTTTCATTTTATTGCAAGACGATTCAACATTCTGCCTCGTTTTGGAAAAAGACTTTTCTTACCAAATAACAATGGGCCTGGTGAGATTAAAGAAGGAATTTCGTTAAAAATGAAATGAGGTTTTGGACGCTATTTGACACTGCTAAACTCCGATCTTATTTCAGCTGATCTGCAACGATCTCCTTACATGGTAATATTACCTTTATCATGAGTAGTTCTACGGTATACCTGTTTAAGTAACACTTGCGATTGAAAATAGAAGTTTTCTTTGGCACAGGAATTTTAGAAGCTGTTTAGAAGTTATATGAAGATCAATACTATCTAGGTAATATCTGGTTTTTATTAATTTTTTTTCATTTTATTCTCACGATTTCTTGGGTCGATTTTCTTCATGAGTAATTTATTGTAACCAGTTATGTGTGAGTAGTTAATGAACATGGTTTTGTATTGTGGAAAATATTTCTTTATAGCTAGCCATTAACGTCACTCTCAAATCGCAGTTGGAGGATACCTAAATAGTTTTCACTTGTACTGCATTTAATTTGGAGTATTTATGCTTGTAGCACAAATAACAGAAATATCTGGGCGGACATTCCAAGATGGTCCAACTGTTAGTGTTGTTAACTACACTGGTGAAACTACACTGGTGATAAGATCTATCTTGCTAACAACTTCCTATTATCCATTCCCTTTTCCAATAAAGAAGATACATAAATATGAATCAGAATGATAAGATAAAAAAGTCAAGTTATAGTGGCAAATTATTAGATTTGTCTTCAAATAAAAATGCAAATTCTAAAATTGACGAGTTTAGTTTCTTTGATACTGAATAAGAGGAGTGGAAATGCTACTAATTCTCTTGAAGTAAATTAAATGCATGCTGCTCAATATTTGTAATACCTTAATATCCGTATACTCCAAAATACAGCATAAGTTCAAAGCGAATAGTTAAAGTATAGCATTATTTAAAATATATGTTATCCCTGATCTTATACGATTGTTTCTAGTGCTGATATCGCTCTGTTTATACTGTTGTCTAGTGACTTAATTTTATGTTACAGGTACTTTTGTAACGAAGAAATTATGTTCTTTGTGTTCAATGGAAAATGTTTTGGATTCAAAATTCTATGTTCAGTGAGGAAAAATTAAGGGCAGCAATTTTTCACAGATGGATCGTGCAAAAATGACTTTATTGCAATGTAAGCAAGCTCAGAGTACAAATTTAGCTGCTTTCTTGATAATGCTATAGGTCATATTTTTGATGATGGATCATTATTTAATAACAGGTACATAAGCAGATGATCAACGTAGACGAGAAATGACCCTTGCAAGAGAATAGTTCTATACCGAAAAACAAAAATGGCTGTTTAGGATTTTGTCTTGCATTCGGAGCAGGGATATTACACACTGAAATAGATAGGGCTTAACGATCGACAATATTTTCTCGTGCGAAGTCCCTAACATAAATCAACATTTGAGAATGGCTCTACTTTCCTTGACCAAAGTAACCACACACTTTAATTAGTTTTCTGCTATTTCTAAGGTATCTTGTTGGAAATTATTTTGGAAAACGCTTAGCGTTATCATTTGATCAAACCGCATTACTTGATACTCGGACAGTCGGGAAATTCTGGTATTCTGCGCCAGGTTTTAACTTAAAAAAGAAGTTTGCTCAGTATAGGGAGCATGGTCAGCTTTATAACTGAAAGATCTAGCCATTCTATTATATATATATATATATATATATACATATATATATAATATATATATATACATATATATAATATATATATATATACATATATATATAATATACAAATCTCTGTTTATTTCAGAAGGATTTCTACTTTTTAATCATTTTCATTACTTTTTATTAAAAGCTTTTACAACATATCCAATTCACTTTCCCTTTCCTTGCTATTCTGAAATACCCTTCTTAATCACCATTCTCAAGGTATTAACGCTGAAAGAAAAATAATAATGGTGAAAGAAAATTAATCCATTTTATGTGGCTTTAAACGTGGTCATACAAGTTACTTTTCACATAGCCTTGAACAAATCTTGAACAAACCCGTCGTCGACTTGAAATGGGCAATTAATATAAATGGCAATGATAGGCGAGTTGTTTTGCATGCTTCTTAGAATGAAAACTCTAGATTTAAGTGGTTTGTTACATGTTTCTATTTGGTCATATTCACAGTAATTGATCATTCAGGTTAAAACTTATTTTATTTTATTTTTGACTCATTATTATAAACGTTTAATGTGAAAAGTTTGGTCATTAAAGCAAATAGTCTAAGGGATTTTACATTACAATTTTCAAGAATATGTCATTTGACAGAGTGAGTTCATGATCCCTTTTTCACTATAGCTTTTGTATCCTGTCTCAAGTATCCGATTACAACTTCTCTTTAACTGTATTTCTATTTCTTTTATGGTAATCAGCGATTAGAAATAAACCAGACGTTTATAGATCTTTCGGTAAATTATCTACCTGGATGAGAGGTATCAAAAATTGGAGAGATACGGCCTCCAAAGTAAGGAAAAAGCAATAATGAGAACTTTACCAACATAAGCCCCCAACATTACCCCCCAAAATACCACTGTGCTATTATTAGTAATCTGAATAACTGACAAACTAAAGACTATAATTAATTCAATTCTTCTGTATCTTTTTAATGTAAAACCTTTAAATTCTAGCAAAAGTTTTTAAAGCGATATATTTTTTTATTGGTGATACGAAGCTTTATTTTCCAACTGACATGAATTCACTAGTAAGCATTTGCAATGGATAATATTTCAGAAATAGCCCTGACCAGACAGGAGTTTTTGAGGGAAATGATAGTTTTAAGTATATCATGTTCACTGCAACTAAGATTTATTCTTCATAGAGTGTCATTTTACAGAGTAAAGTACGACAGATTTTCAACATCAACATTTGAAATATATTAACGAACCTGGTATTCCTTGCATCTGGGACTAGTTAATCACGCACTGTGTAACGACTTACATTTCGAAAAGGAGCCAGATTAAGGAGCGAAATGGCTAAGGTGAAAGATTGGTTTTCTACAAAAAAGTGGCTGTCTAGGAAGAAAAATTAGCTTAGTAAAGTAATATAAGAAAATTATGATTAAAGCAAACCTTTAAATTATATTTCTTCAAGTTTTACACGGCATCTTAGCTTATTGTAATAAAAAACGGATGTAACAATAAAACAAACATATATATATATATATATATATATATATATATATATATATATATATATGTTTGTTTTATTGTTACATCCGTTTTTTATATATATATAAGCGATATGTAAGCGATATATATATATATATATATATATATATATATATATATATATATATATATCGCTTAGAAATTAATTTTAAAAGTTATAACTATTAAAACAAAATTGAACGTAATAAACGTTTCAAATATTGTCAATAATGTGTAATCCAGTTTTATACAGCGTACATATAAACAAAAATACAAAGATGAAATGTTAGGAGAATGAAATCACCATAAAAATCTGAAAAACAGTAAAACCTGAGTACATAAAACAACACAGAGAAAGCAGTTTTTTGTCAAGATGACAGTGTAGGCTTGGGCAGCGCGTTATGTCATTTCCAAAATTTCATCAATACATGCCTTTCTTAGGTCTAAATCGTAGTGGATGAAAATNAGATAGATAGATGTATAGATAGATAGATAGATAGATAGATAGATAGATAGATAATAGATAGATAGATAGATAGATAGATAGATAGATGGATAGATAGATAGATAGGTAGATAGATAGATAGATAGATAGATAGATAGATAGATAGATAGATAGATAGATAGATAGATAGATAGATAGGTAGATAAATAGATTGATAAATAGAAACAAAACCAACAGCACAAAAGACAATGTGCAGTTTGGTAATTACAATGAACATCTTTCAATTGTAAAACCTGAATACACTGCAAAGCACATGTAATTACAACACGGTATCGTGTTACAAAGGGGTGTTAGAGAAGATGATATCATGTCTTCATAGATACACAAAAGAACAATATACAACTAGGAAATTACAATGAAAGTCTCAAAAATAGCAAAACCCGAATACATCAAATCACTCATAGCAAATATTGTGTAACGATGTGGTGTTGGGTGGTGGGTGGCACTGTATGTCCTACTGGTGCAGAACGGAAGCTATAAAATGCATTGCCTTGCCTTGAGTCACCCATTTGACGGTTAAACAAAAAAAAAAAAAATTAAAACGATAAAAACAACGGAAACAAATAAAACGAAATAAAATGTTGTCTCCTTCTTTCCAGTCTGTGTGTTGTCTAGCGTATTGTGGTTGTACAGTTTAAGGGGTTTTCATTGAGATTTTTCTAGTTGTATATTGTTCTTTTTTGTATCTATGAAGACACGATATAATCTTCTCTAACACTCCTTTGTAATACGACACTACATATTCCTTATATTGTAATTACATATGTTATCTCGTGTATTCGAGTTTTACCATTTAGAGATGTTCATTGTTGTTACCTAACTATACATTGTTTTCTGTACTGTTGCCTTGTTTGCACTGTTTGAAATAGCCTTTTGCACCACTGATGAAGTTTTTTCTCTGAGTACATATATATATATATATATATATATATATATATATATATATAATCACGAACAAAAGTTCAAGACCAAACATTGAAAAAAGCCGAAATTTGTGTACTGCATCAGATTGCGTCAGCCAGTTGTCCTGATTGCATCATATCAACTGTATTAATTTTAGTTGTTCCTTTGAATGGTTGCTTAGATGCGGTCGACACATCTTTCTGATTTTTTCCGATTTTTTTAAATTTGGAGAATAGCTGAAATGGGGCGAAAAAAGTCCCTGACGGCCATCAGAGGGCCCAAATCGTAGCCCCACGCAGTCAAAAGTTGACGGAACGCAGCATTGCGAAGAAATTGAATGTCAGCAAGTCAACCGTGCGTCAGACGATCGTCACGTACGAAGAATTAGGAATCTACAATGATCGGAGGAGAAGTCGAAGACCTAGAAGCACCACCAAACACGACGACATCTTGATGAAAAGGATGGTCGTCAGGTTTCTAACAAACTACATAGAGAAAATCAGGGCCTAACTGCTGCGGAGAGGATGCAAAATGAGTCATATGACAGTTTCTCGTCATTTATCGAAAGAATTTTAGTTAAAATTCTACAAACCGGAAAGAAAGCCGAGGCTTACACCTACAATGAAAGCTAAGCGCCTGACATGTGCATTGAAACGTCGCCACTGGACAACCGCACAGTATGGAAGGGTATTAATCTCAGACGAATCTACCCGCCACGTCAGGAGAGCAGCTGGCAAGCAACATGATAATAAATATACGATATCGACGATGAAACAACCCCAAATTCAAATGATTTGGGGGGCAATGTCTAAGAATGGGGTCTGTGGTCTCTACGTTTTGACCCCAGGAACCACTATGAATAGACCAAAGTATGTCGAGTTGTTGTAAGACAAACTCAAACTTCACATGGAAGTCCATAACTGCAATATTTTCATGCAGGATGGAGCGCCATGCAACCGTTTTAAAGTTGCAACCAAGTTTTTGGCTGCAAACGAAGTCAGTGTGCTCGAGTGGCCGGGAACTAGCCCTGACCTCAATCCAATTGAAAATTTGTGGACGGTATTGAAGGATAAAGTGTCGGAACAATAACCGTCAAGTGCCCCAGAGCTGGATTAGTAAATGAAGTCTGGGAAAGAAAAATCTTAAAGGAGTATTGACAATTTGCCGAGGCGCATGGAGACTGTTATCAGAAACATAGACAGATAAAACATTGAATGTTGGGCAATTGAATGATCGTGGATACAAAAGTGCATAGGGTGACATATGTTTCGTGCTATATGAAGATTTTACGAGAATTAAAAGTGATTGTCCTGTTTAAATGCAATGATATTGTCATTTTCGTGAAATTTTGAGCTTGGTCTTCAACTTTTGTTTCATGCCTGTATATATATATATATATATATATATATATATATATATATATATGTACTATTTAACTTTCTATTTTCATCCGCTATAATTTAGACTAATAAAGGTGTAATTTATAATAATCACTGTAATTTAGACTAAGTCATGTATTGATGAAATTTTGGAAATGATATAACACGCTGCCCAAGCCTTTACGGTCTTCTTGATTAAAAACTGCTTTCCCTATATATCTCTTAACGATTCCCTTTTCTGTAGCAATAAATCTAATAATAAGGATATCCCCTACAGATTAAAAAAACATCCACATTTGCGGGCGCAAGAGGTGACATTACTTAAAGTATGAGGTTATGAGACTGTGATCTGAGTAGTTCGTGTTATCTTACATTTCACAAGTCAAATGTACTTCAGAAAATAAATCGATTTAGCTGTTGAGTTAGTCGTTACTTTTACTCTTGTTGTTGTAAAAATTTCAGAAATGTGTATTAATATTATCGGATTTGGCAATATAAGGTTTATTATTTAACGATTAAGGAAAGGAAAGGGAGGATTTTCTCATAAGCATCCTCACTCCATACACAAGCTTATAATAGTGATCTGTAGCACGTTTCTCAAAAACCCAAGTGATCCAGAATCAAAGTATATGAAGCCAAGCACCATTTTTTCCAACCAGTAACCTTTATTTGACCTTTTTCAGTATTTTTTTTTGCTCATTGTTGTTGTTTCTTTAAACATCAACAAAACTTTGATCTTCTAACCAAGAAATTTTATCTGATCCCTATAAATTTATGTTAGAACTATCTCACTAATCCAAAGCTTTGATCCAAATCTTGGCCTTATTGTGTACGCTTGTTGCTATTACAATCAAAATGCTTAAATTCTTTGTGTACTTTTTCATATGATAGATAGACGATTTAAGCATTCACTGATTCAATCCATTTAATTTCAGTGATTTGATTTTTGAAAAATATGTCACACTATTTTTATTGTATCTGACTGTTTTGATGAAATTCTTTTCTGACATCTTGACAAACAACGTTTTGTATATGCCTAAGATGTTTAAACCAAGAGAGTGATAACGTTTGGAAAACTGATCATTCTATGATTCAAAAGAGTATGTTCAACTGGCTCATTGGTTACACGGGGGTTTTGCAACATAAGATTTTAAACTGACTTCGATTTTATAAAAATCAGGTATACTGTGAAAAGTGTCCTGGAAAACTAATTCTCTTTCTCTCAGATTACTTCTCGATACTTAGAAAGCATACTTTTCCTTTATAGAAACCTGATAATCGCGTGCTTAAAAATAGATTTATGGTTGCGTACTTACATCGTTACTCGTCATAATCAATAGGTCCTTATTTATTAACGCTTTTGCACTGTTGCATGGGAGCAAAGCAACCTAAAACCTTTAAGTTGGAAACGTTGGAATAGCTTTTAATCCGTTTATAAAAATATTTTTTCGATTGCGTATTACATTGTAATTGCTCGTGGCGAGTACACCTTTTCTTTAGTGATATTTTTACAATTACAAGTCTCCCTCTTGATCTTTGATTTATTCCAGTGCCGCCTTAGGAGACCAGGTCGACCCACCTCTCTTGCTCTAAGCAACTCGATTCTTCATCGGTGCTTTAAAATGTTTCACTGGTAGGTACACATTTCTTCTGAGTTGATCGATATATGTTAATTATTGACGACCTGTAAGTAAGTAGCCGCTGATCGGGTTTCAAAACAGGAGATCATTAGCCGACACTATTTTCGACAACATTATCCAACATGTCTTGTGCTGCATTCTTTTAAGACATTTGATACATGATGAATTTATTGAATTGCTTGCGGCAAATGCTAGTCTGGCATGGATTTAAACCTTTTTTTTTTAAAGTTTTTCACACAACACTTCATTATCCGCAGCCATGGCATTCCTTTTTTTGATATTCAATCCAGTATTCGAAAAATTGATTCAATAATTCGATTGCTTCTAGATTAATCTCAAATAGTTTTCATCGTCATTTGCATTTTTTCTGCCTTTTTTCTTCTCCCATATAGTGGACTGTTTTTCCATAGGTAAGGGTAAGCTGCGTGAGTTTTTTGTTTACACTTACTCCTTTTTCCGCCATCCTGGTACTGGTCTTCCATCTCCATCGTATCTCACATTAACACATCTGGATTTCTGCTTTCCGCCGACAACATTTTCCAGAATAAAGGTACATTAAAAGGACCGTAACACAACAATGCAGTTGTAAGCCCTTTTTATCTAGAAAAATATATTAATAAACGAAAGGCTGTGTAAGGCTTCCTTGTACAAAATGTGGTTTGTAATGAATATTTGTGGAGTAAAGGAGATAAGCTTTTATCTCACTTTCCTCAATAAATTCATTCAAAGGACAGATAATATAAGAAGTACCGTAAACGACGATGTTGTTTACTTCAAAGATGGCGAGGAAAGCAAAGGAAGATAGGAAGTGTGCAAAAGCCTAACAAAGGCAATTCTGAAACAGCTAGCTGAGTAAATATGTCAAAATAAATGAAGAAGACTTTTTGAGGTCCGAAACGTTACAGAGTACAGAATAAAATAAAGGAGGTGACAGAACTCTCTTACGTTAATTAAACGATAAGGGGAGGGAGAAAAAGAAAAGTATGTATAAGATTTGTTCCAGATGAAAAGTAGGACAGTTTGATTTGGCATTGTTTTATTTAGATGCATGAAGGAACAAGAAGAAAAAAGACATTAAAGCCTACGCGGCTACCAGCAATAATTTACGAAGTAGACCGGAGGTAGAGAAAAATGAAAGGGAAGGCAGAGACGATGAATGTATGGTGGAACCTCTCAGAGAGCCTTCTAGCTTTAACAGTCTAGGGGCGATAATAAGAATAGACGCTACATTGAATTTGGAATCACTTAGTGTAAGGGACTATGGAAAAGGGAGAATTAAAAATGAGAGTATTGGACTCGGTTAAGCCACGAGCCTTAAAGTTTCTGTAGGCCGAAAGGAAATTTCAGAACAACAAAAGAAATTTTTTTTGAAAAGATTATGAACCAATACAAAAGAACAGAAATAAAGAGGAATAAGACTAAAAGATGTGACCTCTCAGAAGACCTCTCAGTAGTTGTTTACAAGTTTCTTCTTCTTTATCAAAAGATATGGAAAGCCAATAGTAGGAAATATTATATTGCACATTGAATGTGTACCAGTAAGATCTTAATGACTTTATTCCTTTACTCTAATTTTTTCTAGTTTAATTGGCAAATAAATTTATTACGAATTTAAGACCATTCACTTTTCTTCATTGCTCTTCTTTATCTCTTTCTTTGCCATTGTCTCTCTGCGTATTCCTCAAGTTCTCTCTCTCTCCCTCTCTTTCTTACCTTCTTTTTCATACTCCGATACAAAACACCCTCAACTGGCACAAGCACAATACTCAAAATGTAAAAATAGTGTTAGGCATTGCCTCAATTCCTGACATAAGATATTCTTACCAACTATTTTCATTCTTGAAATTGCTTTTCCCTGTAGGCTAAATAATCAGTTTCAAGTTTCCCAAACATCTGAGATGTGGCAAAGGGAAAAACAGACTTCTTTCAGCACATTTCTATTTATTTTATTTTCAAATGGCTCAGAAGTAAACGTGCCAAACATAAACTGTCGTCACGACCTTCATGCTTGATTAAAGGAAATGAATGCTAACGAATTTCTGTTCCTGGAAATATTGGCATTGAGGAACAAAGGATGCCCTTTCATAGAGAATTTCAAAAATCATTTTAGTAGGTTTCATAGCATCTGTGTCAATAATATGAACAAATGTTAAGCGTATTCCCTGTTTTTTAAGTATAAAGGTGAATTAAAATGTAAATATTACCAGCAACTGTTTTCATTGTAAAGCGACTGGTTTAAAGTTTCTTTCTGAGATTCTAAAAGAGCTTTTGTAACTTTCATGTGATGGGCTTCAAAGTCCAGTGTTCTGTCACTGTTACTGAAATGTATCTGCATTTTACAGAGGGTCCTATTTAAATATGTACCAAGGGGTCCATACCTATGTTTCCCGGTACATATGTTCCCCGGTACCTATGTTCAGTGGTTTTCAGCCGTTTGGATGATCAGTGGTTTTCAGCCCTTTGGATGATGCAATTTTCTTCAAACATTCAATGTGATGAAAGACGACCCTAAATTAATCCGTGTTGCTTTTGCATCAGTCTGGCTTTTAGAAACCCCATTTGTCAGAACAACAATTGAAAGTTAGAAAGCTGAAGAATAATGTTGACCATGATATTTTACATGATATTTAGCCCTTTATTAGGCATGTGACTAATTTTCAGCTGTATCCGATCACAAATACTGCTCCAAAATGACCATTAAACATGTCAATTTTAATCTGAAAATGCATTGCAAATGGCTGCGACGTCGTAGTTGGTCTGACCAGGTGAATGACGTCACAAACATGACGCGGCCACGCCATAGCGTCATGAACATGATGCAAGTTTGGGTGAAGTTGGTCAGGACAATTAATCTGTGAACTTACTGTAAACCACATTCATCAACAATTTTCAACTGTCCATTAGCATTTATTTTGTTTTCTTCAAGACTAAGTCAGTTTAACGTATCAAAGACACTGTATGTTACCTACCTCAGTTCCTTAACATGTAATATTAATTGAGAATTTTGCTCAGTGTGATGGCAACAAAATAATATTTTATGAGATTAATTCAGAGCCCTTTTTTGAAGGGGTTGTTGCTGTAATTAATTTTAAAAAAATTGTTTGCATTAAAAGACATTTGAATAGAGACAAGCATAGGTTTATTCTTTCATCACTTTCATCAGTAACCCCTGTTACCAGGGAAACATAAGTACGGGGAACGTAGGTACCGGGGAACATAGGGATGACCCCGTACCAAGCAATATTATTTGACCACTGTCTATGAAGTATTCCAATCATTATTAGTTAGTGCCTGAAAATGACAAGAAAGGGTTGGATAAATCCTTACGACTACATAGACTTGAGAAAAACACCGATGAGAAACGAGCATGAAAGCTGTTTAAGAGTCAAACCATAGTTAAGGTTAGTAATTATCATAAACATTAAAGGAATTCAATCAATACTAGGAAAAATACAAAACCAAATTTTGGACGAGTTTGGCAGTTGCTTTCGTCCTTGTTTGTATAAAACGGTTTAGTGTACACTGGCACATTTCCTACAGGTATGGGAAGTCACATTAGTGTAAAAAGTAGCAATTTTACAGCATGCCAATTTGCGGCTCATTATCTAGACGCAGATGCAAGATTATTGACATACACAGACCTGTTACATTTCAGAATGATTTTTACATTCTTTGAGTGATTTGGGGTTGTTTAGTCAGCTCAGTTTACATGTAGAATGACAATACCAAGCTGGAGGTAATGAAAGAAATTTTGTTAATTTTTATCATTTTGAAGGGGGCGTAAGTATTATTCGGGAATCTGATTTGTGTAGTAAGCAAAAGTTTTAGATACTTAAAATGTCATGTGGTCTTCTGATGGCTCATAGCAATGTCCATAAAATGCTTACGTAGTTAGGCCTTTCTTTGTGTTGAAAAAAATTTACCCTTAAAATGATTCAGAAATATAATGGAGATCCCATTTACTGATCAGATGGTCCGGGTCAAGTTGGCCATTTATTACTAGATCTTAAAACGACTTTGGCAAAAACTCCCAAATCAGGGTGTGCTTTAGTGGTAGGAAAGAACACCACATTTAACTATAACTTACTACAATTAACTGTTACAAAAAGAGCATAGAACACAGAAGTAATTTGAGGGACAAACATTTTGGCCGGGTCACTTAATCACTAGTCAGCTGTTTTTCAAGACGTGACCTGTGACAGGCAGGCAAAGCCAAAAAAAACTCATCACTATGTACAATCCATTCAATTCAAAAAGCAATCTAGATCGTTTCTGTATCCTAAGGGTAGATAGTAGGAGAGGCCGTACTTATAGCATTTATGGGACTTCAAACTTGTTTTATTAACTTATAAATGATAACATGCCGTAAAAGAAAAAAATGAAGATCTAGAACCACCGATGAAAATTGAAAGTGGAGCACCGAAGTGGTTATTTTGGGGAATATAAACCATTGAATAGGAAGTTCATTAAAAAATTAAACTAAATCGCTTGAAAAGAGTAACAGAAATGACCAAAATACAAGAATACAAAAAAAGAATTAAGAGGATGATATTCGTTGGCTTTTGAAAGACCAAGTGGACTAATGAGTTCAAGAGAAAGATTGATAAGGCCAACTGTAAAAGTTGTTGCAGAATATTTGGGCGCAGCAATAAGATCGTTATTTAGCTCCTGAATGAATTTACAACTTGACTTTAAAGTAATAAAGAAAGAAGCAAGTACAAATTGATGGCAAATATATCTGCACGTAAGGTAAAAATTCAACATTAAGATCAAATAAACATATGACGAATAAATGGAGAAATTGTCATTAAAACTGCACAACACAGAAATTGTAGAATTTTACCTTGCAGAGTGATCAGATCTTTAAAATAAAACAACTAAATATGAAAGTGGTATAAAAAAAATAAAACAGGAAAAGTACCAAATTATGCATTTTCATAGGATCTTCGGTTTGTTGGAAAAGAAAATGGGAACAAATTGCTAAGGTATGCCAGGTGAGTCAGGGTTATGCGATACAAAATATGACCGCGGGACAAAATGGGACAACAAACATCAATCTTCAGTGACTCGGAATCCAAGAGAAACCGTGCTGAAAGTTTATTTCCATATCAAAATAGGCATTTCAAAGTTTTCTTTGTCTTTCTCCTCGTCTCAAAAGGTTTGTGAAAGGCAATAGAGAGCTTGTAAGAATTATATCGATTTTTCTGCTAAAAGTTTGAAGTTTATTTTTATGTTTCCTGCACCGTGATCTTTTATTGTTGTGTACGGATCTTAGCTTCCAACCATATCTTTTTCCCATACATCTTTAATACTCTACCTGTGCAGTAGAATTTTGTTTTACTGCATTTTCGTTCTTAGTGGTGGATTTTTGTATCTTTGTGGATTGTTTGCTATGAGACAACCTAAATTATTGCATTTTTTACTACTCTTGAATTTCCTGCCTCTACGTACGTATTTAGATGGTCTGTAGGCGAGTCTGCTGCCTCTCATGCTAGGCATTACCGTTGTTGGAATTAAAGAAAGCTGACCATTTCATGTATAATTTGTCCCTTGCCATTCTCTTGTTGGAGCCCAACTCGAATAATTGCAGTAAGTCTTAGCCGGGTGTAGGCAAAAGTTTTGAAACCTATACTTATTTTCTAAGCAAGAAGAATTATCCCAGCTTAATGCTCCTGATTATGCTCTGGCCAGTCGATACATAATCTGCTTTACTATGGAACACAATAAGTTCAGATTACAACTCCAAGGCTATAGCCTATGGTATTAATCCTCTCTGGGTTTCTCTGAAGCGCTACCAACTTCTTATATTTTCTGTTCCCTAATTCCATGATTTCATGGACGGTTATCATCTTGTCAGAATTAGGAAATCAGAAATTCTCTTGGCGCCATATTCACAGACAAAACGGCTCAGTATTTTTCACCCACAATCATACCAAACACGCTTTGTTTAGTTCATTCTATTCGACAATTCAAGCTGGTGCCTCAGTTGGTGGTATTGGATATGTTTTTCCAACGCATTTTTTGCTGTTGTCAACTAAAGTTACAATGATCACTAGCCGTATTATTACTGATGAATATGAAGCAAGCACCCTGAAAAACAATTCCTTATGCTGCTCTCACAAACATTATTATGTAGAAGTGGCTAAGTAATTCTTCCAATAGGTCAATACTTCACTACTTGAGAAACTTCTACAACAGCATCAATTTTTGGCTGGTAATATTTTATTTCAGAAATTTTTTTTAAAAATTGGGGTATGGAAACACCTTGTTGATGTTTCCATATCCAAGGTTTTTCACCAAAGTACTACACGTTTTTTCGAAAGCGCTTGAGAAAAAGCATTTACAAATTTCAAGCTTACTTACCATCTACTTCAAAAGTGAACATAAAATAGTAACTATGCCAATGCAACCAAGCCTCCATCCAAATGGGAAAATTTGAACGAAGAGCTTTAGTTGACAAGCTATGTCTGAATTCAAAACGCTGGTAGACAGGAACAGGTAGCCGTGTAGACGAATACGACTTTACATCAGCACTTGGTGGGGTTGTGACTGGTTTTGTACCAATATGCAATATTGTTGAAAAGGAAGATTTTCCAAAACAGACAAAGGAAGGAATTAGCAGCACGTCATATCTGCAGAAGTATCAACTTAATCTTCGGTCCATCTATGAGACTATGAAAAATTGGAATCCTTCTGGAAATACACAAGCAGCCTGGAAGATTCTTAAAGAACTTTTCTTCAAGATAAGAAACAATGTAATTTGCATGCAAGGAGATAGTGGCTGAGAACAACTGAGGAACCATTTAAAAACCCTTATTGTAAATCATCGTTATTAAACTAATGTTGAAGATCCACCTTGAAATAAACAGTGACGTTTTTCACAAGACTAATAAAAGAACACTTTAGGAGGAACGAAGCCAAGAAATGCTCCAAGAATTGATGGTCTAAATTTTGACTTATAGAATCTGCCAAAAGTCAGTAAAGTACAAGAACTTTATTCACAGAAACACTCAAACATTTTTCTGCTGCAAGAAGTTTTATTAAAGATATCTCCGACCGCAGCTGATACACTCTTGGATGGTGATATGAAAAAAAAGGCTTTGATTAGAAAAAATAATTCGTACTGACCTCCTTTATCAGAGTAAAGCATGATGAGAATAGGTTTGGCTAAAAAAGAAAACAAAAGTAATCAAGGAAACCATTTAATATTTTACTTAATATTTAGAATTTATCACCATTGATTTTCAGTTTATTGACAGAAAACAAGAAAAGAAAAGCATACATGGATTGCCACGTCCCGAGTGTATACTTTTCTACTCTCCACCTGGTCTTTGTCTCACCGCCATCTTTTGACCCAAAACTCCTTTCCCTATCTTCCCCATGTCGTAGTAATTCTACATTTGTTGGCTTGTGTGTCTTCTGTTCCTGAAATTTTTTAATGTTACGGCATGGTTATCTCAACCTCAGGAAAAGCATAGCTTGTTTGAGGTTTCCTTCCCCAGCTTTAGAGTTCAGTCGTTTCTTCTTAACGTCAGTCAACCCAGACTTCAACTCATTGAAGAGGGAATAATAATGAGAGAGAAACACTCAGACACACCTGAGAACTTACAAGATTACAAGTGTGCCTATCATAAAATGGCAAATTCGCAGCCTTCTGTTTCTAGCTCACCACTGACGAGCAATCCATGAGGTGGTAGTGTGACCCGTAAATCAAAAAAGACAAGAAAGCAATGTATAGACATCTTCTGGTGTGCGCGAAAAATTAAGTGTTTCACTGATTGGAATTAGTCTGTTGATATATTTAATCACTTAATGTCTTTATGAACGAAAATATTTTTACACAACAATATTCGTAATATTAATTTTGTTCTTTTCTAATTGTTCTTCTTTTAAACTTTGTCGTATTTAAATACTGAAAATCAAGAAGAATTTTTAGCCACTTTGTCGGGTTTACAGGGTATAGCTATTATGTCAACTCTTAGTATATATTAAAATGTTATGGATTTAATTCGGTCAGGAGGAAATCAGGAGATTAACTCTGTACAAGAAGGTACGGTCCATGGTTCGGAAAAGCCAAACTACTTCCTGATTACACTATTATACAATAAATATTTACACCAAGTACCAAGTATCCAAGGTGCCAAGGCAGGAATATTTTTCTTCCTGTTTTTCCAGTTAGATTAAGAGCCTTTAAGTTCTTAAAGGAATATCTGTTCTTACTGTTTTACATTTAAAATAAAAGCTAATGCTATTGCAGACTTGCCTGCTG
Source organism: Morbakka virulenta (assembly GCA_003991215.1). Taxonomy (NCBI): domain Eukaryota; kingdom Metazoa; phylum Cnidaria; class Cubozoa; order Carybdeida; family Carukiidae; genus Morbakka; species Morbakka virulenta. The sequence continues at coordinate 1,591,510 of RDPX01000052.1, read as the reverse complement.
ATTTGTGAAATTTCTGCATTTCTGATTGAATATTAAATGTCTGATACTTTTTCACATTGTAAATTTATTAGAATTTATTCGAATTTATTTGACTTTATTCGAATTTATTTGAACTTATTCGAATTATTTAAATTTATTCGAATTTATTGGAATTTATTTAAATTTATTGGAATTTATTGGAATTTATTGGAATTTATTGGAATTTATTGGAATTTATTGGAATTTATTTTAATTTATTCGAATTTATTTGAATTTATTTGAATTTATTTGAATTTTTTTGAAACGTTATTTGAATTTATTTTGACTTTGTAAACGATAGGCTCGAAATATTACGTGAGATTTACCCTATGAAACTCGGCTATTACATTTAGTTGAAATCAAGATACTACAACATTTCTTTGAGCATTGATCTGTTAATGATATACGAAGGGATCATCTGTAATCTAAGATATTAGTGAAAATATTTCATGTATGCGTTAAAATAGACACTATTGCAGGATAAATCCATTGTGGCAGGTTAAAAATGGAAAGTGTTTCTCCAGATATCTCGTAAATCTGAAAAGAAAAAATGCTATATTGACATTTAATGAAATTTCCGTCGAGCCAAGCGCCTTTTATGTTATCAGCTACTTAGATTTACTCAAGATTCACTGCTTCTTTACATAGATGATTAATTTTCCATAACTGCAAAGTTAATGTTTGCTTTGTAAACTTATGACAGTTTTCTATGTTCATTTTAGACTTGAAAACTGTAACTGAGGAAAAGCAAAGACACCTAATTGTCCCTTGAACGTATCTAGAGTTACACAAACACTCTTTTTTTGTCAAAAACATTGGCAATGAATTTGAATTGTGATAAAAACTTGGCTATTCTTGTCTTTCTTGCTAGCTACGGTAAGTAAAACAGTTTTTTTTATTTCTAGCTTTGTTTATCTACTGGTTTTTTTAATCTAGAGAGAGTTTTGAGAAAAAAGTGCACAGTTATACGTGTGAAATTTATTACAAACTCACAGCATTCATATTGAAATGCTATAAGTGCAAATGGGCCCGGGAGAACCATACAGAGCATAAAACCACTAAGTGTTTGGAAATGTTAAGGAAATAATGAAACATAGTTAAGCCAAGCGATAAGATACTATGGAAAAAGGCACTGAGGAGACAAAGTTTTTCACAATTCAAACGTCGGATAAAAAATCCCCTACATTCATAGTAAGATATAAAACGAAGAGCAAGAACTGCATGCTGATGAAGACGCTGAGAAAAACGAGCAGTAATATATCGTCTTTTCTACTTGAAAGCAGTAAAGTAACTATTTAGCTCTCAAAGCACATTGTAAACAGTGACCAGTTACATTCATATCTTATTTGAAAACTGATTCGACTCAGGTGGGATATTTCAAAACCCCAAAAGTATATAACCAATTTATATCATGGCAAAACATGTATGTAAATATGTCTTTGAAGAGAAGATTTAAAATAATAATAAAATATTCGAAGGCCTTATGTCCACTTGTTGTACGATAAGACTTGAAAGACGACCTGGGAAAATAAAAAGTTATTTTGATTCAAGCGACCTAATCATCAACAGGAACGTTGACAAAAGCAAGGTAATGATATTCGGAACAGCACAAGGATTGCGAAACAACAACGCTCACTATGTACAACTCTCAGAAAGTTAACAACACCAAGTCTTTCGTTGTTGTGGAAATATTTGAGAGGTGATAAATTTTGTGATGATTTTGAGAACTATTTTGAAGAGATAAAACAATTCAACAACACGTGAAATGAAGGTTTGAGCCTCAGATTGCCAAAATGTAAATTATAATACTCAAAAAGGTCTTTTTATTTTATGGTAGCGAAATTTCTTAATGAACTCCCTTTGTTCATTACAGAAAAAACTAGTTTTATGAGATATCTTAGGTTTTTTTTAAAAATTTTTCACATGATTTAATATTTTAACACCAGAAAAATTTTTATTTTTGACACACTGATCGGGCTTTTAACTTTTTATTTTAAGTTCCAAGAAACACTAAGCGGTCACATGTTGATAACAGTATTTATATATTTATATATTTGTATTTATATACACTCTAAGAGCTCACATGTTGATAACAGTATTTATATATTTATATATTTGTATTTATATACACTCTAAGAGCTCACATGTTGATAACAGTATTTATATATTTATATATTTGTATTTATATACACTCTTAGAGGTCATATGTTGGTAACAGTATTTATATATTTTTATATTTATATATTTGTATTTATATACACTCTATGAGGTCACATGTCGATAACAGTATTTACTGTAGCCTATATAAGAGTACTGAAATGTAAATAGCCTATGAAAATATTGTCAATAATAATAATAATAATAATAATAATAATAATAATAATAAATGATTCTTTCTTTATCTGAAAGTAGAACAAGGGTAGTATAAGAAAAGGAGGAAAAAGTACAAAGGCTGGGGAAAAAATTCTTCTTTAATTGACAGGTTAAAATAGATATCTATAAAAATTAATACATGTTAAACATGAATGCTAGAATATTACCACCATTAATATGCCAGTTAAAATAAGCAAGCAACAGAAATTTTAAAAGAAGAAACCATAAAATAGGAAATTAGTCGTTTGGGTATGGTTTCTGAAAAACAAATATGTATCTCATAAATGGACAGAGGGAAAAATAAAAGAAAGCCTAACCAATTCGAGAACAAGACTTTTTATTTCGTAATAATCTAATGGAGCAATAGCACAGACAGGAGAGTTTTAATTAGGAACTTTTCATGTGAGCCCGGTTTGCCGGGCTGACATTTCTTGAAATCTCCAAGCTGTCATGTGCAATTTTCAGTCCGGCTTTTTCCCCAGAGTAATCACGTCTACGGCTATGGCAGAATCTTGCTATAGAAAGGGGTGACAACCCTTGCCTCCGGAGTTAGGGAAAAGCAGGTGGAACCGGGTAACCGTAGTCCACTAAGGGGAAATAAGGCGTCCTCTCCCGACTTGCTTAGTCTTGGGGTGATACCTTGGGCAAATATCAGCAACCCCTTAGCCTCCCCTATCAGGGTTACGATGAAGACGTCGGCAGCAGGGGGTCGGATGTTTCTTCAGGGCGGAAGAACTCTCTAGTCAGAGTCAACGGCTTGGAGTAACGCAGCGGCTAGGCGGATGATCTGTCACGACACAGACAACGACTAGGTGTCATATACCATTACAACATGGTACTGCGCGACAGAAGGCAATGGCAAACCACTGCCGTATCTTGCCAAGAACATTATGATGACAAACCGAAAACCAAGAAAAGCAGATAACGGCGTCAAGGGGATTGTATC
>RDPX01000052.1:1566959-1586304 GCA_003991215.1 Morbakka virulenta | reverse complement strand
GGAGAATTGGATTAGCAGAGGATGCCTTCAATCGACTGGGAAAAATTTTAAAACACCAGAAAATGTCAATGTCCACAAGAATGAGAGTACTGCAGTGCTACGTAACATCTACCCTGCTGTATGGAAGTGAATGCTGGACAATATCAGTCGGAATGGAAAAGAAGTTGGAAGCCGCTGAAATGTGGTTCTTGAGGAGGATGTTGAGAATATCATGGACTGATCATGTACCAAACGATGACGTTTTACAAAGAGCAGGAACAGAAAAGAACCTGTTGATGACAGTCCGAAGAAGGCAGATGGAATTCTTGGGACACGTCATGAGGAAGGAGGGTCTGGAAAACTTGGTACTGACGGGACGTATAGAAGGAACCAGAGACAGAGGGCGGCAGCGAAGAACATTTTTGGGAAATTTGAGGGACTATGTGGCAAAAAACTGGAGGAATGGAATACAAACAAGTGAAATATTACATCTGACAAGGAACAGGGTTAATTGGAACATCATGATAGCCAACGTCTACAGACATGGCACTTGAAAGAAAGAAAGAAAAATCACGTGACAATGTTTGTTTAAATTTTCTATGGGCAAATCGAACAAAATGGCGAACAAGAACGTGAAAGTGGCAGCCCTAATAACAACAACACTCGCATCACTACAAACAATTACTTTGGGAATTGAAAATCTCATACTTTCATGGGTGAGACAACAAACAAATTTTAATAAACAGGTTAACGTATTGAGTTCTCTTAGAACGAGTGTCATTGATCAACGCTTTAGAGAAATTTTGTCTGATCCCCTTAATTTTTTCCTGTACTCTGTTTTTCCCTTTTGCTATTAATGCTGCTTTATTTCAGCTTTAATTCTAGTTATTTTCTCTTGAGAATATGATTCAAGTTCGTTTGAATTCAATGTTCTTGTCACAACTTCTCCAACGTATGTTGGGTCTTCATTATTGTAAATTTCTGCCAAAGATTTTCGCACCTCAGCTTATAGATATGGTTTATCACCATCCAAATCAAGTCCTTTGAAGGTCATTGATGTTTTAAAATTCGAAATACATAGTATAAGGTGCTCAATTATTTCACCTGACCATCTAAAGCTTTTTCTTTTTTCTGTTATCTTCTCTGTCGCTTTCACTGTTGCCATCTTCGTTTGGAAACACGAGTTTCTTCACGAGCGAGCGTAGTAGAAAACTTTGCAGCCCAGTTTGCCTGGCTGGAGCTGTCATATGAGAAAATATCAGCCCGTCTTGCCAAGACCCCGGCTGAACAAAGCGAGGTCTAGGTTAGCCGGGCTAGTTAATTTTTCATATGACAGCTTTTAGATTTTTTAAAGGATTTGATAAGAGAGCCGAGATCTCGGCAAACCGAGACAGCCCGTTTTCCCGGGCTGATTTTTCTCATATGAAAATGGGCTTACTGAACTATATTAGGTTTTCTGAATACAAATGGAATCCATCTTAGTTGTTTCATGAAAATTGTGAATTTACTTACGTGTCATCTGCACAAATTTTTACGGTCAGCAAGAGAACCACTTAAATGTCTTTTTGTCAGCATAGTTGGCAAAGCAAACTACAACTAGAATTTTAAGAAATTGTAGTAAATGGCTTAACAAACTGATAAACATTTTACACTACATCAAACTATAATGACAATAGTTCTTTGTGGAATCCTGTAATCATACTTATAATACACATGCACTCCAATAGAAAAAGTGATACTTATCCAAAACCCCACCCCTTTTTAAAAATCCGAGGTCCTTGGATTGACAAAAATGTACTCCACTTTCTCAGTAAATTTAGGAACACAGATGAGTAACAGTTTTTATACACAAGTGCATTTTCCTAGATTTGGATTTGATTGGGACCATATTATTAGTTTAAAATACGTTTACTGACATAGGTGTTATGTTAAGAACTGTTGACAGCAGTTACAACAGCAAGAGCAAATGCTAGAGTAGTTGCCACACCAATAACATAATCAAAGACACCAAAATTGGTTGCTGACATTTCCTAGTTTAACCTGCAGTGAAACGTTTTGCTAAATACTAAAATAAGCTGCAGTAAAATCTGAAACTGCAAGTAAATCATTATTCAAAAGTTTACCACAGGAAAGTGTCTCCCAGGTAATTGTTTTTAATTAACAGGTATTACAGTACCTGTTCCCTTCACCGATCTATTGAGCATAATAGCGTGTCGTGTGAATACTTGAAAAACCAAGATTTCGGAGCTTAACAATATTCAATTTTAAATATTAAAAAGTATACTTATATATTGTTTTACATGCAACTCAATATCAGTATTATGACCCTTGCCTTCTGAAGAACCTCTTTTTTTATGTTTACCTTGACTTTGCACTTTTGAGTTTCTAACCGGTGTGGTTTTGAAAAAAATAAGAAGTATTGAGTTTTTCAATTACAGTAATATATGAAGCTGTTTTTCATAGGAATCAACCTACCTTTTCTGCACATTGTTGTTGTTTGATCGTGTCACATGTGCAATGTATTTCAAATTTGCCTTGTAAAGAGTTGGATAAAATTAGCAGTTTGTTATGCACAGATCTAGACAGGTACCTAAAGCCTCACATAATTTAAAATGATATTGATATTTCAGAGATTTGAAAGGGTGGTTCTGACAAGGGGGAAAACTACATCTTGAGGCGCTGGTTTTACTATGCACTATACTTTTGACTTGAAGGAAAAACTGCTACAGGTACTCTTGCAAATAAATACTACTACTCCTGCTGCTGCAACTGCTGTGACTACTACAACTACTGCTACTTCTACTACTACTACTACTACTACTACTACTACTACAACAACTACTACTACTACTACTGCTACTGCTACTACTACTGCTACTACTACTACTACTGCTACTACTACTACTGCTACTACTACTACTACTACTACTACTACTACTACTACTACTACTACTACTACTACTACTACTACTACTACTACTACTCTTACTACTACTACTACTACTACTACTACTACTACTACTACTACTACTACTACTACTACTACTACTACTATTACTACTACTACTACTACTACTACTACTACTATTACTACTACTATTACTACTACTATCACTACTGCTATTACTACTACTATTACTACTACTACTNCACATAATTTAAAATGATATTGATATTTCAGAGATTTGAAAGGGTGGTTCTGACAAGGGGGAAAACTACATCTTGAGGCGCTGGTTTTACTATGCACTATACTTTTGACTTGAAGGAAAAACTGCTACAGGTACTCTTGCAAATAAATACTACTACTCCTGCTGCTGCAACTGCTGTGACTACTACAACTACTGCTACTTCTACTACTACTACTACTACTACTACTACTACTACAACAACTACTACTACTACTACTGCTACTGCTACTACTACTGCTACTACTACTACCACTGCTACTACTACTACTGCTACTACTACTACTACCACTGTTACTACTACTACTGCTACTACTACTACTACCACTGCTACTACTACTTCTACGTCTATTGCTTTTACTACTGCTCTTACCATTACTATTACTGCTACTACCACTGCTACTACTACTTCTACGTCTATTGATTTTACTACTGCTGCGACCATTACTATTACTGGTACTACTACTGCTACTACTCCTATTGCTGGAACTGCTGTAGCTGCTGCAATTGCTACGTATACTACTACTACTACTACTACTACTATTTCTACCACTACTACTACTTCTACGTCTATTGCTTTTACTACTGCTGCCACCATTACTATTACTGGTACTACTACTGCTACTACTCCTATTTCTGCAACTGCTGTAGCTGCTGGAATTGCTACGTATACTACTACTATTTCTACCACTACTACTACTTCTACGTCTATTGCCTTTACCTAAAATACTGTTGCTACTCTTACTATTACCGGTATTACTACAAGTGCTTCTACTGCTCCTCTCTTGCGGCTATTCTTTCTACTTTTGATGAGGTCAAAAAATTATTGTTTCGTATCTCTTTACTTTACTTTTTCTATTATGACATCCATCAAGAAGAGTATGCACTATAAGAAAAATGAGACTTAATCAAATTCAAAATTTTGCAGGAAATAGGGCAATCATAATTATTACAAATTAACACACACAGATGTAAATGCAATAAAAATTGTTCTTTATTATGCCTGTCCTTACTTCATCTGCAGGAATAAAAATGAGAATAATTCTTTTAAAAAATATTAAACCAAATATTTTAGTAGTCAGATCATTTCCTACCAATGTTAGTTGTTGAAATTATTCTTACTGCTTTGCTTTGTTACCATTTACCTTTCTGTTACCCTTATTTTAATTTGAATCTGCAAAATCCATAGTAAGGATTGTCATCATGGATAAACAAGTTATATGGTATATTCCGAAAAAGCAAATAATATAGTACTCTTTTCTTTGTAATAGTTATTTGGTCGTTCCCTCCAAAGCAATAAAAAGTTTGTTATGACTTTCATTGACAAGGTACAAAATATCTGGAAGCACAGAAATGTTATTGTTAGATTGTGCATTTTATTATTTTTAATTTAATTTATGTTTTTTTATTGTGCTTTTGAAAAAAAAATTTTAAAGATCTTTTATTGCCGAAAAACTATTACCGAAGAAGTAAAAAATAGTAGCATACCTTAATTTGTTATGACTTTTAACTCAAAATTCTTTAAATAATTGAACGATATGCAGGATAGACCCTAGATGCCAATTGTTTCCAAAGGGTGAATTTGACGTTTTAAGAAGGCCCTGTAAACAACCAGACGGTGTAACTAGCTTGCATCAAGCAGCTAGCAAAATTTGGAGTGTCAAAGAAGGAACTAATGATTGATTACCAGTATGAAGTATTTCTTTAGAAATTTCTAGAACTATTTGAAAGCATGAGGCTCTTTTTAGACCCAATGATAAAAGATTCTTATAGTAATGTGAGGTGCTTCAGTATTTTTTCCCAGAAAAATACTCTCCCGTACCTCCAGAGAGCATTTTTTGGGGGAAAAAATACTGAAGCAGCTCACATTACTAAAAGAATCTTTTATTGTTGGGTGTAAATGAGATACCAGGACCTTTATGACAAGATAAAGTTCTATAACATGAGATCTATGATAACTGTTCGCCTTGCCACTCACTGATTTACTTTGCATTCAAGCATGTTATTCATTTTGCAGACTATCTCAGACAGAACGACACCTATTTTGAACTGCCAATTCTCCAAATTTTCTATTCTGATAAACGTACACAGTAAAGATACCTGAAGATTAGCCAATGAATGTTTTAAACAAATACAAGTTTGAGGTCAAACTTCTTAGGGCCTGAACTGGCCTCTGGATAACAAAATTTCATTCAGCCCTGAATTTGCGCTAGCCTTTGATCTATGCATGGTAAGATACATTACAAAAACCGTTAACGTCTCCCACGGACAACGTACCTATGGTAACGAAATCTAATTTCAATTGTAATATTTAATTGATTCACAATTTACAGTTTCCTTTAACCCATTTATATCCAAACAAATGTTTATAACGTTTAATAGTATCTTCGATCACCTTTATATTACATGGACACTATTCTGATGGTTGTTGGTAAAATATCTCAATTCTTTTTTCCCTTGAGAATGATCTCACTGATTTAAAAACTGCAGCAGACTCAGCCAAATATTTTACCTAAAGATATACCATAGCGAGCAAAATTGCTGGTGATCACCTCTGGTAGACAAAATAATAAAAATAACCCTGCGGTGTATCATTAAAAGTATATTTTATGACATCCACTGTTTGAAGAACTAGGGCAGTCTAATCTTGTTCAAGAATTTTGTCAGTGCAAGCAACATTTACCAATGCCACGTTTTGTGAAAAGCACCATTAGCAACCGATATTTTGTTTTCTTATGCTCTTAACCCTTCAAGGGGCAAATTTTTTCTGTATAAGAAAAAAATTTGTCTACATATTTGAACTATTTTCGAGCCCAGAAATCAAACCACATCTAAATATTAGAAAACAACCTTCCTATTGGGGGCCAGAGATTGTTACACATATGTTACACTGCCCCTTGACGGGGAGCTGAAAAATCTATTGGAAAAATTTGTAGCAGATATGAATTCTTGCATCTTTCATAGAATGAACAAATTTAACTATAAATATAAATAATTGAAGTTTCACATATATTGTCCAATGCTAGTCAATAATTTTAGGTTAAAAGCTACTTTTTACTAACGGTATTCGTTACCATGGTATACACTTCTACAGCTAAGTTTGATTATTTCTTGATACCATAGTTTGGGGAAAATTTTAGTCAAAGAAAAGCTATTAACATCAAAAAGCTATTAACATCAAACTTGCAATTTGTGGTTTAACACGTCGGTCTCTTTCTTAAGTCTCTTACTATTTTTCCTTTTTTATGGTCTTTTGTATGATTGAGAACAAAACAAGGCATGAAGTCACAAAGTTTATGAAACTGTAAAGAAAAAACAAACATATTAGGTTAGGCCAAGAGATGAGTTTACCTTTTACTCAAAAATATTTGGGGCATAAGATAGAGTCCAGCTCTTTGAAGCCAAAGAATTGCATATCCAACCATCCAAAGGAAAAAACACATTCACAGAAAGGTTTATACAACAAGGACCAACAACTGCATCAGGGTACCGACGTTACGAAAAACGAATGACACAAGATACAACAAACAGAGCTGATAGGAGCTCATAATAACTCTTTGCATAACAATACATACAGAAAAGCTTAAAGCAAGCCATACTTCGTCGACGAGACAAAGATTTAAGAGAAACAGCAAGAAATGAACCTATCAAGATTGAAGCACGTTTCTGAGCTCTATCAAGAACTTTAACATTGCCAAAGTCCTTGACTCAAATGAAGCTGAATGATTTAATTTGCCATCTAAACCTCTGGGAAGAGCAATTTCAAATTTTAGCATCAAAATTAAAAGAGAGAAATCTGTTGACAAACGGAACACATGTTTCCTGCTATAAATGAAGGAAAAGCTGATTTTCACATTTCTTTCAAGTTAACTACTTTGTTTTCGGTGCAATTGTTAAGAATCTTCTTCTTGCTGGGTATTAAAAATTACGATGCATCTGAATGGAAACTGTTTTTTGATTCATCAAAGCAAAGTCTAAAGTGTGTGTTACTTCATAATAGTAATATTTTTGGTTCTATACCCACTACCCATTCAACGCTCACTAAGACTAGATAGAAACTGTGTTGTCTTTGTTGAACTATTATAAACAAAGATGGATCGTATGTGTAGATCTAAAAATGGTAAATTTTTCATTGACCAGCAAGGAAATTATACCAACCATCCCATTTTTTTCTCTTTGCTTCTTGGATAGACAGTTAAACACTGGACCCAAAGAGACCAATTAATCAGATAACATTTCCTGGTAGGGAAACAAAACATCATAAATGAATCGTTAGTCATTCGATTTAAGATCATTTTCTCACCACTTCACATCACATTTAGCCTTGTGAAGAAATTTGTCAAAGTACTTGACAAAGATGGACAAACTAAAGGCGGTATTTTTGACAATCCTCAAATACGAAAGATGATTGATGATGAGGATTTCATTAGTTCAATATTAGAGGAAGAAAAAGACTCATGGACTGCATTTATTGTTATGGTCCTAATTTCCTCAGTAATCGTAAAGTTGAGAACTATGAAAAGGTTAGTGAGACGATTTTTCGGGTCCTACCAACAACTTGGATGTAATTTCAGTGTCAAAGTGTACTTCCTATTTATTCAACTTGAACAGTTTCCAGATAATCGTGGTTACTATAGTGATGAACAAAGGGAAGAAGTTTCATCAGGATATCAAATTAATGGAGAAAAGTTTTAATTAAAGATGGAACATTAACATACTACTTGATTACAGTTGGAGTACCAAAGGGGATGAGTTATTAGAAAAGCACAGGTAGATGTAAAAAAGAGAAGATTTATTCCTTTGGATGATGAACATTGGTGAACCAATTAAAATTTCTAGATTCTTAGTTGTCCAAATCTTGTTACTATTAAGATTTTGTTTGATGCTTATGTTTAATTATCTCCTCATTTGTCTCAATGTTTTATGATTATATGCAACACTTGGATCTAACTACCCCGGTATGTTTGACCAAAATGTTGGGAAAACAGGTGGTTGATCAACTCATATCACAAAGCTCCATTTATTTAGGTGAAGAAATTTGGATTTGTGTCCTCAGATATGAGCAGACAATAAGGTATTTCTAGGCCAAATAATCAGGTTTGAAACTGCTAAATCTAATTCTGAACTCATTGGGATACGTTTTCGTTGATGAAAGGTCACTCTAACTTCATCAAAAATGTATCGAGTGTATTACTTATAACATTACGTCCCAGACCAACACAATGACATTAGGTCTTCTAATCTATTTTTTTACTATTTTGTGTAAATAAGGCCTTATCTTTACAGAGCAAAATAGTGATGTGATGAGGCAAAACAGACATGATTTTCAGAATCACCGTAAACAAATAGTACAGAAATATGTGTGAATTGTCTAATAAAATATTCGTCGAAAAAAGTTCGACTGGTGTCCTTATTCAATTCTTTAAGGTAAAGAAGATGATTTATCACATTAGGAAAACAAAAATTTTGCAAGTGAAAACTATTTCAGGAAAGAAGTTTAAAAGACCTGTATAATATGTGACTTAAGAATTTGTTTTTGTTTTACGATTTTATGGTTTTACAGCTTTAAAAAGGTCTGAAAAACTACTTGAATTGCTATGATGGGTAACATCATTTACTTCAAACTCTTCAAAGTTTATATCCAACATAAATCCAGCTTCAACTGAACCAAATAAAAACGTTTTGTTATCTCTCTTGGGGTGATCCTTAGCACTCTATTACCAGCAGTCATTTTACAGTCAGTTCATATGTGAAAAAAAAAGGTTTTCAGTAGCATCCTTGCAGTTCTGTTTTCTGTTAATCTTCACCACAGCTGGCCTAATCCTTTTGTTGATATTTAAACAATGCTTTAATTCAGAAAGACATCCTTGTTTTCTTTTGAAGCTCGAAAAAAGAAATTTCCTTTTCTTGGAGTTATCCTGTAAGTAAAAATTCATCGCAATCAAATTTTGTTATTTACTTTAATTTCAAATAGTGCAGCTTGGAACATTACAACTGGAATTACAGTTTTATCGAAATAATAGTCATTTATCTTGGTGGAAGCGTGTTGATGGATTCCACAAACATAGATATACCTCTATTTTTTTCATAAAAATTATAATATTATATCCTGTCGTTTCTTGTACGTCGGTGGCTGAAATATTGACTATAACAAGACTTTCTCCTTGTTGACAAATGTGAAAATAATATTTATTGTAGAGACTGCCACCCATTTGACCTAAACAACTATTTTACTACAAATTTAAAAATCCATTAATACGTCATTTATTAAAATTCTAATCAAAATTGCCTTTTAGAGTTAGAAAAATGACGCGCTGAGTAAGTCGAAGAATTGACGAAAAACAATTTACCTTAGAGCTCGGCCTTGGCCCTAGAGAACACAGAAAAACGATCGCCACCCAAAAGTGGAGAAATAATTGACTTCTGACAAATAAAATAAATTTGACAAATAAAAAATTGATAAATTTCCGGAAACTCCTTCTGTTTTGTGGCTTTTGTATTGCATGGGAAAATGTGAGGCCCCTTATTTTGTTGATGCTTTTTGCCTTTCTCGTAATCTTTAGCTTTCATTCAGTCAGATCAATATCATTTTCTCAAGAGCGCTGGTTCTGATTATGTGCTCAAAGTAACTGAGCCTTTTTTCTCTGACATCGTTCACCAATGGCTAATGGCCCTCTACCTTCTTCATAACATATTAATTTGTTCTCTTCGTTCTTTATCTGATCTTTAGCTTCCTTTGGTAGTACCATACTTCGAAGCTGGTAAGCCTTGTGGCATCAGTTTTCTTCATTGCCAGGATTTGTACCCTAAACATTAATTGGAAAACCAAAGATCGTATCAGCCGTTTGTTCTTATCTGTCCTGATGGTTTAGTTTTTTCAGATTGTCATGATTCCCATGACAGCGGCTTTTATTATTCTGTTTCTGCGCATGATCTCCTTGATGGCGTCGCATTTGTTTGTGACAAGGTTGCCGAGGTACCAAAGTGATTGTTTTTCAACAGTGTTATCGTGAATTTTTGGTTCTTAATTAGGTTATCCCTTTTTGCTTATATCCATACGTTTGGTTTTACGTAGATACAGCTTAACACATGCCCCTTTCCTCGCATTCTTCAATCTATCCAGCAAGACTTGCCTTGTTTGAAAGCTTCCAGCCACTTAAGTGACATCGTCAGGATAAGGTAAGTTTGAAATCTTGCAGTCATAAATACTGACCATGTCTCAGAGAATCCTCTGTCGCCTTTCGCACTATACCCTTACAGAAAAGACTAATGCATATTTGCCTAAATGGAAATAGTCACTAAGGCGGTTGTTCGTTTGTACTACAAACTTTTTGTTATTGGTATAGCTTTGAGGAGCCGTGGCTTAATGGTTAGTGCAACTGCACCGTAACCAAGAATTCCGAGTTCGATTCCCCGAGCGGGCGACTTTGGAAATTCACAAAAGAAAAAGCCATTGGTTGGCGTCAGGAAGGGCATACGGCCAAGAAATTCCTCACTGCCAGAACAAAAAGTCTTTTGAAGGGCACTGTCTGAGCCCCAATTGCTGGGGAAAAAAGGCCGTTAAAACTGGGTCCAACACATGCTAGCATGTAAAATGGACGTTAAACCGAATATGATGATGATGATGATTATTATTATTATTATTATTATTATTATTATTTGCCATGAGTGCAGTTGTGTGGTCAGGGAATCCCATCTTATATACGGCATCCAATAAAAAATGTTGTATCAACGCGTGAAATGCTTTGCAGTAGTCTAGGAAACAAAAGAACAACAGGTTGTTAAATTCCGCTCATTTTCTCTATGACCATTTTGGGATTTAAGATTGTATTTTGTATGCATTTTCTATCAATAAAACTGGCTTGTCCTTCTGCAATTTTGTCGTCATATCTTTGTTTCTGTTCCCAAATCATGATCGTTGGCATTAAGTTTCTTGCATGGCTATGAGTGCAAAGGTCCCTTTGTTTCCGCAGTCTAAAGTAGCTTTTTTTCACATGGAAACAAATACTGATTCAGTGAAATCGTTTGGCCATACTTGATGTATGTGTGTGTGTGTGTGGGGGGGGGGAATATGAAAAATACCGAGGTAAATTTTCAAGAAATCTTGACTTGCAAGTTTTGGGGAAGAAATAGATTCACAAATCTGCTCATCATATCGAAGCTTAACATTGCTTGCTTTTGCGATAAAAAGCCCAAGATTCATCAGCTCCATCACGTTGAACCTGAACACAGAAATGTTTGTGATGACCAATTGCAGAAGGACACTAAGTATTGAAGCATGGAAGAGAAAGACCTTTGAATTTGTAAGTAACATTGTGTTCAAATATTTCAATGATATTGCAGTGTAAGGAAGTTGATTTGCTAAATCCCAAGGAATATTACCAAGAAATTGTCGAAATCTATCCCAGTCGGGCTCACTAAATTAAGAAGTCTTATGACAATACGACTTGTCAATAAGACTTGAAACACTCACCGCAACCTTTACAGTGGGAACAGCATGATTAGAAAAATCAAAACGAGTTTGACGTAAAACTGTGCAATGTTCAGGAGCAGGAGTCGTAATGATATCTAAGACAAAAGGTCATGATTTCGATCATTAATTGATGCGTGAACATCAAATAGCTGCTTAAGATTATGGGAAAAAACAAAGTTGCATGTAATTTCTCCAGGTATGTTAATCCTATGACAATAGGTCAGCCAGGTCATGTGATGAGTATTAAAGTTACCAGAGACAAAGTTGGTAACAGAATAATGCTTGATAAGAGCCTTATCAATGGAACATGATACTGTCTCAATTACTGAGTTTAATTCAGAAAACCATGATCAAAACAAAAATCGTTTGCTCCAACGACTATGAAATCCTGTCGAGTGAAGATAAAAAAATTATGAAGATGACCTGTGGAGTCTAGTTGAAACAAAAGGTAATAGATATGAACATACTATTAATTAAACTATTAATAATTAAACTATTAATTAACCATTGATTAAACTATTAATTAAACCATTAATTAAACTATTAAATAACTACTAATTAAACATTAATTAAGTGTCAACTAACTATTAATTCATTATTAATTAAACTCTTAATTAACTATTAATTCAACTATTGATTGAGCACGATCATTGAGAATCATCTCAAAGCGTAAAAATATGATGGTACTCGGAATCAAGAAACACCTGAATAAAAGAAAATTGTAGTGAAGGCCTTTGACATTACTGAAAGATGAGACCAATTTTTGGACCATAATTGTTTTTTACAGATCTGTGTGTAGCCCATACTTCTACATCTTAAGTCCACCTTCTTGGATTTGGAGCCAGGTTTAGGTACAAAACTTTTTCGCACCCCCTAAACACTCAAAGCTTGCAAAAAACTGGGTGCCATTTCTCTGTTAAAATTGTCAAAAGAAATATTGAAATCCTTAAAATCGACATGCAAAATATTTCAAAAAATTTAGACAACCGATATAAAAACCGTCAAAAATGTATATTTTACCAAAGCAGCAATGACAGTAGCATCCTTTCCAATTTCTTATCCTTTAAAAAAACATTTGAGGTCCTCGGATTTTTTCTTATTTTCATGTAATGTATGTCTTAGCCGGCAGCCTAGAAATGATACAGTTATAAGGTCTTATAATGTTGTTCTAGCCTTGGGCATCACTAAAAAGTTTTACATTTCTTAAACATTTATTTCATCTGTTCCATAGATGTGTCATTCACAAAGTTTCCATTCTGATTTGTGTTTTTAGCTATAAGCAACTGTAAATTTCGATGGTGGATAGACGTGGCATTTAAAAATCAAAATGATTATCTCTGTATGCCAGCTGCAAAGATCTTTCATGAATCCTTTCACCTAATTACTCCTATTGCTGTCATAGAACATACCGGTCAAAGGAAAAGTTACTGAATTGTAACATGGTAAACATGTTATTAAATACGTTCTTGATAAACATGAAATAGTGTTGTTCTTTTAAAACAATTTTCACCATTCGGGAAATCATGATTGTGTCGGTAACACCTCCTGAAAAAACTTTCGCTTGAATTAACCTTTGTGATTCCTAAATTTCCTGAGATCACCAAAGGATAAGAAACTCCAGTACTGGCTTAGCCTTGTCGGATTTCTTTTTCACTTGTTTCCTGTAGTACATTGTTACCACGGTACCTTGTAAATATTGGACAGAAATGCTTTAAAAACTTTCTTTAGAAATCTTTGTGATTATACAGATAGGAAAAAGCTCTCTTCTTAAATGTGCAGGAGTATTATTGTTAGCAGGTCAAATTCAAAAGGGGTTTTTCTCCGTCTTCTGTTGCGCAAGGTCTATTTTTAAACAAATTACGAGGCATGAATGCAATGACAGCTTTTTTTGACATGTGATCCGAGTATTGTCTCCACTTGCTCACATCACCCATACGATATTTCTCCTTTTAACTCAATAATAATAATAATAATAATAATAATAAGGTAACGTCATACTGAACATTCCTGATACTGCTGCACCACCCATCACTATCAGAGGGAACCCCCTTGATTTTGTGGACAAGTTCACCTATCTAGGGAGTGTGGTCACCAGTTCTGGTGAGGTTGACATAGACATCAATAACAGTTTGGGAAGAGCAGGCGCTACATTCCGATCCATGACAAAAATGTGGAGGTCAATCTTGAAGATAAAATTGCAACTGTACACAGCTATAATCATCTCCACAGCCCTATATGCTAGTGAAACATGGAAGAGCACCAAGAAGATACAGCAGAAATTAAATGCATTCCATCAGCGTAACTTGAGAAGGATTTTAGGGGTTTCGTGGAGAGAAAGAATTACAAATTAAGAAATCTTGAGGCGGAATGGTCAAAAGCAGTTACACAAGATAGTTGAAGAGAAAAGGTGGAGATTGGGTGGTCATCCGCTACGGCTGCCAGTTGGACGATTAGGACAACAGGCTCTGAATTGGAAGCCAAGTGGAAAAAAGCGCAAGAGGGGCAGGCCGGTAACAACTTGGCAAGCCACTTTCGAAAGCGATCTGCGCGATAGGAAGATTTATGTCCGAACCATTCAAGCTCTGGCCAAGGATCGAGTCCGCTGGCGCCGTCTTGCTGCCCAATGTCCCACTAGAGACAGGAGGACCTAAGGTCTAAGGTAAGGAACGTCATAATGACGTTTAAAAACTGACCAGTATGGAACTACACCCTTGCATTAAGCAGACCTTTTCCGTGATCCCTAATTCCTTGAGAAGCAATATTGGTTCTTAAGAAGATGATTATGCCAACTCTCTGCTGGGCGTTATAATGCTGGAAGAGAAGCACAATGCCAAATCATTTAGGCTAAGCCCCTAGAAAGTCTTACGTACCGGAGATAGCAAACTTTTACTTGAGAAGCAATTTTTGTCAACGTATCGCAGTCGCAAGATCTACGAAAGAGACATTCATTGCTTACGTTCACCATAGTGATTCCATGAACTTACTAGAATGAGAAAAGAAAGGGTCAAAAGTCAATCTGCAACATTATGTTTTGCCAAGTAGATGTATGGGGAGGTGAATAAAGCTTTGATTTGAAGGTCTTAAGCTTTGGACATTAAGGAAGAGTTATTTAAGTTGTAAGGCATTTAGGCAAAGGCTTTTGTTATCATTTAAAGGATATATTTGGCTTTAATTTCCATCTTTTACTGCATCATGTTTTCTATAAAATTTTATACAGCCTTAAGAGTTGATTACAAATTATTGGCGCGTTATCAAATCTCCAAAATAAAGTTACTTTGGGGTCATAGGTTGTTTGCAAGGGCCTCGAAGTAACAATTAGATATGTTTTGTGCTAAATAATAAGCCACGAACGTCTTTGAATGGAAATCTATGTTTCTTTCCAAAAAATATTTATAATGACAAGGTTAATGTCAAATATGTTTATGGAATTGCTCCTAACAGATAATAATACTCACGATATTCTTGATGTTGCTGAGTAGTCACTCTGCTATTTTGGAAAAATATCAATCACTTTCCAGGATGCCATCCGTCTGAAAAGCGAAACAACAGGAGATCATATTTCCTATATCCGGTTTTGCGAAGCCTGTAAAGACTGTACGTAATTTATTTTACCCTTGAAGAGCTTGACATGATTCAAGAATGAAAATTTCAAAGTTTTGGCTGCTTCAGGGGCACCAAATGCCTCAAAAGAGCCATACTTACATCATCATCTTATGTGCCTTCCAGGTTTACATCATAAATGTTACCTTAACATCTATATAGGTTTTCTAAAATGTGAACGAGCAGCAGTTGCTATGCAACTTGGAAATGGAATGAAAATGAATTTGTACATAAATTTGAAACAACTTGCAAAAGTGTCATTGACTCTCGTGTTGACACTGCAACAGTTGAAAGGTGCTTCAAAGAATCCTGGGCCAAGGTGGATTAGCTACAGCTTAGATGACTCGACGGCAATTGCTTTCATGGTACTCTCGATGAACAACGATTTTCTAAAATCTCAAGGGTAAGCTAGGGTGACACATTAGTTGATTAATAAAACAAACGTAGTGCTCTTTAGTTAAGCTTAAAAATTGCAATAACTTAACGTAATCTTTAATTTGGTGATTCTTTAGCAGAGAAGGCAATATAATCAATAAACTCATAAAATCAGTAAACTCATATCAATAAACTCATAAAATCAATAAACTCATATCAATAAATTAGTATTAATGTCATGATTGTGTTGTTCTCTTAATATCTGCATTGTATTATAATTTATAAAATACGGTTGTAAGAGAAACGTAATTTTTTCGAAACTTTAAGTGTTACATTTTTAAGATTTATTGAGAGTAGGACCCCATCGCCCCTTTGCCTCATGTGGGTTCCACGTATTGTCATACCATTAGCCTTATCTCTTAACTGGATACGAGGATTTTCTGTTTTGGAAAATACCTCATTAGGATTATTATTTCTTTAGTAGTACCATTAACTTATCTCAAAAATTCGCTTTGTTTTGCAACACTGCATTTCTAGTCAAGGGCGAAGTTTAGTTGTTTGGTGGGGTTGAGGTGTACCGGGAAAGAAATTTCCGTTCACTTGTTCAAGCCAGTAGTTGAAATCTCTTAGTACGCAATCTGGTACCCCTATAACAAAGGGTATAACTTTGACATTTTTGCACTTCAAAATCCTTTTCATCTTCCAGTCTCCCAGTCTTGGTTTCTTTCAATCATTTCCCTTTTCTCTCCTCTTTATCTACTCCTGTCTCAAATGGGCATGAGACATCTGTAAATTTACAGGGGAAAAAAATGAAAAAAAATAATGAAAACACAAAAAAATTAAAATATCTGGCCTTGAATGCTCCAAACCTTTATCGGTCTGCATTACCATGTCCTACAGTATTTTATCTTTTTCGTTCTTAACAACGCTATTTGATTTATGCTCATACCATTTTTCTGTATATTCTATATCATGCTTCTTACAAAGCTGCCAATGCAATACCTCACCTATTTTATCATGTCTCCACTTCTTGTACTGTTTCTGAGCCACCTGTTAACCTTTTAGTTGTTTGGGTGCTTGAGGCACCCCAACAGGAGTGCCATTGTAATCTTCTTCTTTTTCTTTCGGCTGCTTCCTGTTTGGGGTCACCACAACGGATCATACGTCTCCATTTGCTGCGGACAGCAAATCTTCCCTTCTCACTCCCACCTCCCTCATGTCCTCTTTTATTACATCCATGTAGCGTCTCCTTCGTCTTCCTCTCTTCCTCCTCCCTGACAGATTCATGTCTATCATTCTCCTCCCGATATAGTTCTCTTCCCTTCTGATCACATGCCCATACCATCTGAGTCTTGCCTACCTTTTCTTCTGGCTCAATCTCCTATAATGTGCTGTACCTCTAATGTATTAATTTCTTATTTTATCCAGGCGTGTGACTCCAAGTGTCCACTTCAACATTCTCAATTCTGCCACCTCCAACTCTCCTTCATGGCATTGTAATAAGCAAGTGAAATTGTCGTAAAACAAAAGACTCCATATGATACAACCTAGCATCGGCAAATGATTAAAAAACTCACATCTTAGCTCAAAATTTCATTATATTTTAATGGGAAGAATTTCAATGTCTGAATTTTTCACCATTTTGACTACCGTTTTAAAGTCACTGAATAATATACATTTACTTAAAACCCATTTTCCTTTGGCTTTTTTTTCAAAACTGCATAATAATAGAAAAATATATATCGTCACTTTTCAAAACAAGAATGCGAAAACAAATGAATTTTGTTCTTAAATAAAACTTAAAACGTAGCATCTTAGACCAACACCTGCTATGACAAAGGTAAGTCTAAATTATATTGACATACTATTCATATTGTATTATCAATACATCCTATTATATTATATCAATATATTATCGTATTATATTTATATTAATAATTTCTTTTTTGTTATCGTTAAGACAAGGCGGTAAAACAGACCTTAATTTCTCTGTCCTTTTACAAAAAAAGTTCTTCCAGAATGTTGATAGAGGCCGCTTTCGTCTCAAGCCGACTTTTTGTGATTAAAAACCTTGTAATACTAGTTAGTCGCCTGTTTCAGAGTATAACAGGAACGCTTCTTATGAATATAGCTGATGTAATAGAAAGAAACATCCAAATGCTTTTGCCACACATAAAACCGCTGTATTGATCCCAAACATTTTCCATTTAAGGCAAAAGAAGAAAATTAGGAACTTTAGGATTATATATCAAAGTACACAGTAATTGTTTTCACTGAAAGAATGGAACTGGGTGTCATTCATGGCTAAAAAGATCTTATTTGTTAAATATATGAGAATGTGTTATCATAGGTTTTTAAGCCAGAGCAAGTATTGCCGCGCTTCTTCATCTTTGTATTTTCCTTGTTGTTGTTCTTGGACGATTTATCGTTTCGTTATAGACAATTGACATAATAATAGACTAGTCTTTAATGCGTACCCTGTACGAGTGCTCCATTGTGTAAAAGAGCAATAAGTTGGTCAATTCTGAAACTGAGTTGAATGTAGAGCTAATAAGCACCCATCCATGTATTAAGTGAAGTTCATCGGTTTTTTATAGACACTTCTTTGCTCAGCAATGTTCAGTTATTTTTATAAACACTTCTTTGCTCAGTAATATAATAAGATAAAATAAATAATTTATTTTATCTTATCGCGCTTGTAGACTGAAGGTGTTTCAGTTTGTTTTGTGTACTACTAACAGCATAGAGAGCAGCTATGCACCTTTTGTTGATGTATTTTTGTTCAATAAGGTTAATCCTGATATAATCTATGTCCTGTCAGTATCAACGAGAATACTAGTAAACAAGACTGAACATCAGTACACCCTAAACAATTCAAAACCCGTCAAAAATATGTATTCATTAAAGTAGCTTAACAAAATATAGGGAATTCCTTTGTCTCTTTAAATTATGTTATACTTATATACTTGTGTGTGTGAAAACCACTGGCCTATAAGATTGACTGAAAAAAAATAAATAAAATTTGGTTTATTTAACTGATTCGTCAAGGAAAGAAAGAGGATGCGCTTGGGTGTTTGAAAACTATTGACCTAGAAGACTGACTAAAAAAAACTAAATAAAATTTGGTTTAACATGTATGATAAAAACATTGTGGCATATCAAAATTTTTTTCAAAAAATGAACCAACAATGAGCATATATTTCTCTGACAATATATTTCGGATTTTTTTAAATCCATCTTCAGGTCTAAAAGCAATAAAAGAAAAAGTTTAAAAACAGTTAAAAAATATACATCTGTACAAAAATTCCATCATCTATATCGCACTACATACATACATAAAATAAAATCACATACGCAAAGTATCGCAGGTAATTAGATTTTAATGACCAACGATCTACTTCTGTATTCATCTTTTGTGTTCAGACACAGTTTGATGTTTTCAATATAAAGAGCCTCGAGAGTCATTAAATGATAAATTGTTTTTGAAGACGCGCACAAAATCATGACGTCATCCATTATAAGTTCACAATTGCAACTTTTCCCGTGACCAGCTACTGGACCATTACGTTTATGTTCCTTAAAACGACTTTGCAAATGTCGGCTCGTTTGCCCGACATAGCACGCACTACAACGTGGACATGTAATCTGATAAACAATGCCGCTTTTGAAACATTTCTCGACCGATGGTTTTAACGGTGGTAGCACAGATTTCAACTTCTTTAATGTAAACACG
>RDPX01000052.1:1547224-1566535 GCA_003991215.1 Morbakka virulenta | reverse complement strand
GTCATTAAATGATAAATTGATTTTGAAGACGCGCACAAAATCGTGACGTCATCCATTGTAAGTTCACAATTGCAACTTTTCCCGTGACCAGCTACTGGACCATTACGTTTATGTTCCTTAAAACGACTTTGCAAATGTCGGCTCGTTTGCCCGACATAGCACGCACTACAACGTGGACATGTAATCTGATAAACAATGCCGCTTTTGAAACATTTCTCGACCGATGGTTTTAACGGTGGTAGCACAGATTTCAACTTCTTTAATGTAAACACGATTCTAAAGGGTGCCTTAATATTAATTGAGGACCTTTCAAACTTTTCAGACAATTTCCCACGATATTGCAAGAAAATCAACTTTTCCTCGTCTTTTTCTTCTCCTTCGACATCATCATTACTAGAGCTCTCTGCCTGTTTACCATTTTCAACGATCTTACACAGTGTGTTCGCAATAATTGGTTCGTAGAACGCTGGTGGATACTGATTCTTTTCTAATATCGACTTGGCCTTTTCAACACTTTCATGGAAATTTGACCAACTGCTGCAGGCACGATGAATTCGGTGAATCAACCCCGATACAACTGAGTGTTTGTACTTTTTTGGCGCAGGCGAATGAAAATTCATGGTGTAAGTCCCGTATCAGTAGATTTGGTGTACCAAGTTGATGATAGCTTTGTTCCACGGCGTACAATTTTCATGTCCAGAAATGGTAAACAATCATCACTTTCGCGTTCGATGGTAAATTTGTGAGAAGGGTGAAGATCATTAATTTCTCTCAATTTGGTGTCAACATCACTTACATGGATCTCCCTTAGAATATCATCCATGTACCTTGCATGCAGTTTAGCTTCTCCTTTAACAATTCCATCGAACTTGCTCATCCATCCATTCGCAAGGAGAGGGGCCGGAGGGCTGCCCATAGCAAAACTAACCACCTGCAGGTAGTAGCCGTCATGGGTAAGCATAATAACATTGCAACTACATATCGAAACAAGCTGCTTGAAGGTATCACGATCGACTGGTGGTATAGGATAATTCCCAGAGTAAAGTAAGTCCGTACAGTCATTTTTAGCTTCATGTAACGGAACCTTTGTGTATAATGAGCTGACATCAAAACTTACTAACTCTTCGTTCTCATTGAACTCCACATCTTTGAGACTGTCAGAAATAAGTTTTGTTGAAGAATTGATGTTACACTCCTTCACTACTGATAACCATTTAGCGACTTGATTGCCTATTTTATAATAGGCCGAGCAAGGCATGGACAGAACAGGTCGAACAGGTACATGTTCTTTGTGGATCTTTGCCAGGACATACAGGCGAGGTGGTTGACTACCTGTAGGTTTAAATTTGTCGTACAATGCTTCATTAATCTTATTTATTTCTTTCAATTCCTTCAAACGTAATGTTATTTTCTTTCTCTTTCAGGATTGGATGTTTTTCGTTTTTACGTTTCGGTAAGACTTTTTCAAACTGAGACAAGCTGATGATACCATTTATCTTGTTATTGTAAGTCTCAACAGTCATTAGACAAATACCAATGCCTTTGTCAAATGGTACAGGTACCAGTTGGTTATCTTTGAGGTATTTTCTAGTCAAGTGAATGTTCCGAGAAGGCTTCTGTTTACTACACTTTTTGATATATGCCAGGGTTTTGACATTTATATCTGTAATGACACTTTCATCAACGTCCTTTTTTCTACAAAATCTTATAGATTCATCTAACTCAGCAAGGATATCGTTCTTGTCAAATTTATCAAGTATCGGGTTTCTAGGACCCAAAGCAAGAGTGTCCATAACACATTTCGGTGGAGATTGTAACATACAACGGTATTGATGACATTAAATAATGGCTTCTCTTGTTCTTCTGACAGCTTTGTAAGCTTAGGATTAAGTTTTTCAGCAAGATCTCTCCTATAAATACGAATATCATATCTTGTATGAAGAATGATGGATGGGATAATGTTAGTATGCATTTTCTGTTTCAACACGTTCCTTTTCTCCTCCACAACTTCACTAGCCAATTTCAAATCACTTCCAGCCTTGAATAATTCCTTTCTCAAAGGTTGTAACTGAAAATCGAGAACACTCTCGTCATCAAAACAACCATTGGTTGGTATGCGAAATTTGAGGAAAACGTGGCACAATCTTAGCTTTAAGACAGTTCTCCAAAAAATAAATACGAAGACAATGATTTTCTCTTCGTCGAATAGCTTTCCGATATTCAAGAAAATCTTTCCAGTTGTCATTTCCTTTGCATTCCAAGGTAAATAACATCTATGATAAAAACATTGTGGCATATCAAAATTTGTTTCAAATAAATGAAGCAACAACAAGCATATATTTCTCTGACAATATATTTCGGAATTTTTTATTTATTTTTTTTTATACCATCTTCAGGTCTAAAAGCAATAAAAGAAAGTTTCTTTAATAAAGACAGCTTTCTTTTCCCTTTTTTGTATTTGTCTTGTATATACCTTCCATACAAACCAAAAATTTCATGCTTTGTTTCTTTACATTTATGCTCACATTTTTAATACACACGAAGAAAAGAATGCAAAGTAATCTCTAATTGTTAGTTAATAGTTTCTTTGAGAAAGACAGCTTTCTTTTCCCTTTTTTATCTGTGCCTTGCATATTATTAAACAATAAAGCAAGAATGACTTTTTTACTTTTATGCTCACATTTTTAGTAAATAGAAATTACAGAATACCAAGAAATATGTCATTATTTGTTATATGTTACCTTAATAAACACAGCTTTCTTTTCGCCTTTTTATCTGTGTCTTACATATTGCTTCAATATAAATCACAAATTTCTTATTTACTGTTATGCTCACATTTTTAATACATACAAAGTAAAGAATACGCAGTAATCTCTAATTATTAGTTAATAGTTAAATTAAGAAAGAAAGATTTATCTTCCCTTTTTTATCGGTGCCTTGCATATTACTAAACCATAAACCAAGAATGACCTTTTTACTTTTATGCCCACATTTTTAGTAAATAGAAAGTAAAAAATACAAGGAAATATGTCATTATTAGTTAATAGTTAGTTCAATAAAGGCAGCTTTCTTTTCGCCTTTTTATATGTGTCTTACATATTGTGTAAATATAAACCACAAATTTCTTATTTACTTTTATGCTCACATTTTTAATACATACAAAGTAAAGAATGCAAAGTAATCTCTAATTATTAGTTAATAATTTCTTTGATTAAGACAGCTTTCTTTTCCCTTTTTTATCTGTGCCTTGCATATTACTAAACCATAAATCAAGAATTACCTTTTTACTTTTATGCCCACTTTTTTAGTAAATAGAAAGTAAAAAATACAAAGAAATATGTCATTATTAGTTAATAGTTAGTTCAATAAAGGCAGCTTTCTTTTCGCCTTTTTATATGTGTCTTACATATTGTGTAAATATAAACGACAAATTTCTTATTTACTTTTATGCTCACATTTTTAATACATACAAAGTAAAGAATGCAAAGTAATCTCTAATTATTAGTTAGTAGTTTCTTTGATAAAGACAGCTTTCTTTTCCCTTTTTTATTTGTGCCTTGCATATTACTAAACCATAAAGCAACAATAATTTTTTTACTTTTATGCTCACATTTGTAGTAAATACAAAGTATAGATTAGAAAGAAATATGTCATTATTAGTTAAACGTTTCCTTAATAAAAAAGCTTTCTTTTCGCCTTTTTATCTGTGTCTTACATATTGCTTCAATATAAATCACAAATTTCTTATTTACTTTTATGCTCACATTTTTAATACATACAAAATAAAGAAGACAAAGAAATATGTCATAATTAGTTAATAGTTAGTTCAATAAATACAGCTTTCTTTTCCCTTTTTTATTTGTGCCTTGCATATTACTAAACCATAAAGCAACAATAATTTTTTTACTTTTATGCTCACATTTGTAGTAAATACAAAGTATAGATTAGAAAGAAATATGTCATTATTAGTTAAACGTTTCCTTAATAAAAAAGCTTTCTTTTCGCCTTTTTATCTGTGTCTTACATATTGCTTCAATATAAATCACAAATTTCTTATTTACTTTTATGCTCACATTTTTAATACATACAAAATAAAGAAGACAAAGAAATATGTCATAATTAGTTAATAGTTAGTTCAATAAATACAGCTTTCTTTTCCCTTTTTTATTTGTGCCTTGCATATTACTAAACCATAAAGCAACAATAATTTTTTTACTTTTATGCTCACATTTGTAGTAAATACAAAGTATAGATTAGAAAGAAATATGTCATTATTAGTTAAACGTTTCCTTAATAAAAAAGCTTTCTTTTCGCCTTTTTATCTGTGTCTTACATATTGCTTCAATATAAATCACAAATTTCTTATTTACTTTTATGCTCACATTTTGTAATACATAGCAAGTAAAGAATGGAATGTAATCTCTAATTTTTAGTTAAAACTTTCTTTAATAAACACTGCTTTCTTTTCCCCTTTTTATCTGTCTCTTACATATTGGGTAGATTTAAACCACAAATTTCGTATTTACGTTTATGCTCACATTTTTAACACATACCAAGTAAAGAATGCAAAGTAATCTCTAATTCTTAATTAAGATTTAAATTAATAAAGACAGCTTTCTTTTCCCTTTTTTATTTGTGCCTTGCATATTACTAAACCATAAAGCAACAATAATTTTTTTACTTTTATGCTCACATTTGTAGTAAATACAAAGTATAGATTAGAAAGAAATATGTCATTATTAGTTAAACGTTTCCTTAATAAAAAAGCTTTCTTTTCGCCTTTTTATCTGTGTCTTACATATTGCTTCAATATAAATCACAAATTTCTTATTTACTTTTATGCTCACATTTTTAATACATACAAAATAAAGAAGACAAAGAAATATGTCATAATTAGTTAATAGTTAGTTCAATAAAGACAGGTTTCTTTTCCCTTTTTTATTTGTGCCTTGCATATTACTAAACCATAAAGCAACAATAATTTTTTTACTTTTATGCTCACATTTGTAGTAAATACAAAGTATAGATTAGAAAGAAATATGTCATTATTAGTTAAACGTTTCCTTAATAAAAAAGCTTTCTTTTCGCCTTTTTATCTGTGTCTTACATATTGCTTAAATATAAATCACAAATTTCTTATTTACTTTTATGCTCACATTTTTAATACATACAAAATAAAGAAGACAAAGAAATATGTCATAATTAGTTAATAGTTAGTTCAATAAAGACAGGTTTCTTTTCCCTTTTTTATTTGTGCCTTGCATATTACTAAACCATAAAGCAACAATAATTTTTTTATTTTTATGCTCACCTTTGTAGTAAATACAAAGTATAGATTAGAAAGAAATATGTCATTATTAGTTAAACGTTTCTTTAATAAAAACAGCTTTCTTTTCGCCTTTTTATCTGTGTCTTACTTATTGCTTCAATATAAATCACAAATTTCTTATTTACTTTTATGCTTACATTTTTAATACATGCAAAGTAAAGAATACAAAGAAACATGTCATTATTAGTTAAAAGTTGCTTTATTAAAAACAGCTTTCTTTTCCCCTTTTCATCTGTGTCTTACATATTGCTTCAATATAAATCACAAATTTCTTATTTACTTTTATGCTTACATGTTTAATACATGCAAAGTAAAGAATACGCAATAATCTCTGAATATTAGTTAAAAGTTTCTTTGATAAAGATAGCTTTCTCTACTCTTTTTTGTTTGTGCCTTGCATATTACTAAAACATAAACCAAGAATGACATTTTTACTTTTATGCTCACGTTTTAGTAGCTAGAAAGTATATAATACAAAGAAATATGTCATTTTTAGTTAAAAGTTTCTTTAATAAAAACAGCTTTCTTTTCGCCTTTTTATATTTGTCTTACATATTGTGTAAATATAAACCACAAATTTGTTATTTACTTTTATGCTCACATTTTTAATACATACAAAGTAAAGAATGCAAAATAATCCCTAATTATTATTTAATAGTTTCTCTGATAAACAAAGCTTTCTTTTCCGTTTTTTATCTGTGCCTTGCATATTACTAAACCATAAAGCAACAATAATTTTTTTACTTTTATGCCCACAATTTCACTAAATACAAAATAAGGAGGATAAAGAAATATCTCATTATAAGTTAATAGTTAGTTCAATAAAGGCAGCTTTCTTTTCGCCTTTTTATATGTGTCTTACATATTGTGTAAATATAAACCACAAATTTCTTATTTACTTTTATGCTCACATTTTTAATACATACAAAGTAAAGAATGCAAAGTAATCTCTAATTATTAGTTAATAATTTCTTTAATAAAGACAGCTTTCTTTTCCCTTTTTTATCTGTGCCTTGCATATTACTAAACCATAAAGCAACAATAATTTTTTTATTTTTATGCTCACCTTTGTAGTAAATACAAAGTATAGATTAGAAAGAAATATGTCATTATTAGTTAAACGTTTCTTTAATAAAAACAGCTTTCTTTTCGCCTTTTTATCTGTGTCTTACTTATTGCTTCAATATAAATCACAAATTTCTTATTTACTTTTATGCTTACATTTTTAATACATGCAAAGTAAAGAATACAAAGAAACATGTCATTATTAGTTAAAAGTTGCTTTATTAAAAACAGCTTTCTTTTCCCCTTTTCATCTGTGTCTTACATATTGCTTCAATATAAATCACAAATTTCTTATTTACTTTTATGCTTACATGTTTAATACATGCAAAGTAAAGAATACGCAATAATCTCTGAATATTAGTTAAAAGTTTCTTTGATAAAGATAGCTTTCTCTACTCTTTTTTGTTTGTGCCTTGCATATTACTAAAACATAAACCAAGAATGACATTTTTACTTTTATGCTCACGTTTTAGTAGCTAGAAAGTATATAATACAAAGAAATATGTCATTTTTAGTTAAAAGTTTCTTTAATAAAAACAGCTTTCTTTTCGCCTTTTTATATTTGTCTTACATATTGTGTAAATATAAACCACAAATTTGTTATTTACTTTTATGCTCACATTTTTAATACATACAAAGTAAAGAATGCAAAATAATCCCTAATTATTATTTAATAGTTTCTCTGATAAACAAAGCTTTCTTTTCCGTTTTTTATCTGTGCCTTGCATATTACTAAACCATAAAGCAACAATAATTTTTTTACTTTTATGCCCACAATTTCACTAAATACAAAATAAGGAGGATAAAGAAATATCTCATTATAAGTTAATAGTTAGTTCAATAAAGGCAGCTTTCTTTTCGCCTTTTTATATGTGTCTTACATATTGTGTAAATATAAACCACAAATTTCTTATTTACTTTTATGCTCACATTTTTAATACATACAAAGTAAAGAATGCAAAGTAATCTCTAATTATTAGTTTAATTATTTCTTTGATTAAGACAGCTTTCTTTTCCCTTTTTTATCTGTGCCTTGCATATTACTAAACCATAAAGCAACAATAATTTTTTTATTTTTATGCTCACCTTTGTAGTAAATACAAAGTATAGATTAGAAAGAAATATGTCATTATTAGTTAAACGTTTCTTTAATAAAAACAGCTTTCTTTTCGCCTTTTTATCTGTGTCTTACTTATTGCTTCAATATAAATCACAAATTTCTTATTTACTTTTATGCTTACATTTTTAATACATGCAAAGTAAAGAATACAAAGAAACATGTCATTATTAGTTAAAAGTTGCTTTATTAAAAACAGCTTTCTTTTCCCCTTTTCATCTGTGTCTTACATATTGCTTCAATATAAATCACAAATTTCTTATTTACTTTTATGCTTACATGTTTAATACATGCAAAGTAAAGAATACGCAATAATCTCTGAATATTAGTTAAAAGTTTCTTTGATAAAGATAGCTTTCTCTACTCTTTTTTGTTTGTGCCTTGCATATTACTAAAACATAAACCAAGAATGACATTTTTACTTTTATGCTCACGTTTTAGTAGCTAGAAAGTATATAATACAAAGAAATATGTCATTTTTAGTTAAAAGTTTCTTTAATAAAAACAGCTTTCTTTTCGCCTTTTTATATTTGTCTTACATATTGTGTAAATATAAACCACAAATTTGTTATTTACTTTTATGCTCACATTTTTAATACATACAAAGTAAAGAATGCAAAATAATCCCTAATTATTATTTAATAGTTTCTCTGATAAACAAAGCTTTCTTTTCCGTTTTTTATCTGTGCCTTGCATATTACTAAACCATAAAGCAACAATAATTTTTTTACTTTTATGCCCACAATTTCACTAAATACAAAATAAGGAGGATAAAGAAATATCTCATTATAAGTTAATAGTTAGTTCAATAAAGGCAGCTTTCTTTTCGCCTTTTTATATGTGTCTTACATATTGTGTAAATATAAACCACAAATTTCTTATTTACTTTTATGCTCACATTTTTAATACATACAAAGTAAAGAATGCAAAGTAATCTCTAATTATTAGTTAATAATTTCTTTGATTAAGACAGCTTTCTTTTCCCTTTTTTA
Organism: Morbakka virulenta; assembly: GCA_003991215.1. NCBI lineage: Eukaryota > Metazoa > Cnidaria > Cubozoa > Carybdeida > Carukiidae > Morbakka > Morbakka virulenta. Next base: position 1,558,032 of record RDPX01000052.1, on the reverse strand, counting down.
TCGGTGCCTTGCATATTACTAAACCATAAATCAAGAAAGACCTTTTTACTTTTATGCCCACATTTTTAGTAAATAGAAAGTAAAAAATACAAGGAAATATGTCATTATTAGTTAATAGTTAGTTCTATAAAGGCAGCTTTCTTTTCGCCTTTTTATATGTGTCTTACATATTGTGTAAATATAAACGACAAATTTCTTATTTACTTTTATGCTCACATTTTTAATACATACAAAGTAAAGAATGCAAAGTAATCTCTAATTATTAGTTAGTAGTTTCTTTGATTAAGACAGCTTTCTTTTCCCTTTTTTATTTGTGCCTTGCATATTACTAAACCATAAACCAAGAATGACCTTTTAACTTTTATGCCCACATTTTTAGTAAATAGAAAGTAAAGAATACAAAGAAATATGTCTTTATTAGTTAATAGTTAGTTCAATAAACGCAGCTTTCTTTTCCCCCTATTATCTGTGTCTTACATATTGTGTAAATATAAATCACAAAATTCTTATTTAATTTTATGCTCACATTTTTAATCCAAACGAAGTAAAGAATGCAAAGTAATCTCTAATTATTTGTTAATAGTTTCTTTGATAAATACAGCTTTCTTTTCCCTTTTTTATTTGTGCCTTGCATATTACTAAACCATAAAGCAACAATAATTTTTTTACTTTTATGCTCACATTTGTAGTAAATACAAAGTATAGATTAGAAAGAAATATGTCATTATTAGTTAAACGTTTCTTTAATAAAGGCAGCTTTCTTTTCCCCCTTTTATCTGTGTCTTACATATTGTGTAAATAGAAACCACAAATTTCTTATTTACTTTTATGCTCACATTTTTACTAAATACAACGTAAATATACAAAGTAATCTCTAGGTATAAGTTAATACGCGTTTCCCTAATTCTATGATGTAATCTAAGCCTCGCTTTCAAAACGAGACCCGTATGGACAGATATTAAAGATTGCGGCAGTAGCTCCTTAAAAAAGTAAACAAACTACTTCATTGTGAGTTGTATTTAAGAAGTTAGAAATATTACAAACCTTTTAGAAGAAAACATATTATTTATTTCCTAAACTACTGTTAAATCAAGAACATGCTTAATATTAATTCGAGTTTTTTTCCACCAGAAGAAGTGAAAACAGGAGGACGATCAATGTACTGCTGTGTACCTGAATGTGGAAGTTCTTTTTATAATAGTAACAAGGAAAAAACAAATATTGCACTATTTTCTTTTCCTAATAAAGATACCAAACCAGATCTTCATAAAGCTTGGAGTAAAGAAATATTAAAATATAGAAGGAAAGGAGGTGCTGATAAATTTGAAATCAACAAGTATACTAAAGTATGCCAGTTGCATTTTAAGCCAGAGGAAATAAAAGTTAGCATGGGTCGCGGTATTAAAACTTTGAAACCTGGGGCCATTCCAAGTGTATTTACCTTTAAAAAGCCAAAATTAAGTAAATCTAGAAAGTCGCCATTAAAAAGACAAAAACTATTTGTTACTCCCTCTGAGGAAGAAGGACTTGATAATGAAGCAGTAGGTGAACAAAATCGACGTTCACCATTATAATACCTTGGTACACATATACAATAAATAAACATTGTGTAAGCCCAGATAAACCCAAAGCTATCTGTACTTGCGTATAATAACCAAAAGCATGATCCTTTTTTGAAAATAGTTCACCATTCGGCAATGAACCAATGTAAAATTTCTCATCATTCATTAAATCATTAGGATTAACGTTTCTTTTTGTGTAAGGGCACTTTACTTCCATCAAAAATGAACCCGACTTCGTAGAAACAAGACCATCAGGACTTGCGCCAAGCCATGGCAAACATGGCTGTACAAGCAAACCAGTCTCCATTAATTTGACGTTTTGATGAAAGCGGTAATTCATTACACAAATAAACTTTTCTTTTGCAACTTCTTCATTAATTACTCCATGATTTAAAATTTCTTTTACATTTGTTGGAAGAGCCTTAACATCTTGCGTCACTTGTTTTACTAGTGTTTCGAAATTCTTTTTTTTTATAAATATTTTATGAGCAGTAGATGATGTGATTCTATATTTTCTTTCTTTGAACCACAGAGGGCACTCTCTTTGCTGTGTTGTCTGCATCTGCAGCTTTATGCTTTCCTCTTGAGAGATTTTTATTTTTTCCATGAATTCCATCTCTCTTTTTGTGCAATTCCAAGAACATGGAATGTCTAGAAATTTAATGGGTAAGACTGAGGTGGGAGGTGTGTGTTTTTCCTCTGGCAACTTACCCAAAACCATGAAGTCTCTCTCAACAGGTAAAAGTTGATTCGAAAGAGGAGACCCCATAAATTGCAGACCAAATTTTGTTATTTCGGAGTCAAATTTTATTGTGTTTGGTATGACATGAGCATAACCAATGTCTTTATTTAGTGCTTTCAAATCATCTTGTAATTTTTTTATGGAATTTAGGTTCTTTACTGCATTAAAATTTAACCTAGCTTCATATATTGTTGGAGAAATTCCCTTTTTCATAACATTGCTATGAAGAGCAGTTTTCATAACAGGATATTTTACTGTCTCTTTGTTTCCTGGAACACCCCATTTTCTAAGTACACTAGTACATGCTCTTTCAGTTGGTACTACCTTCAATGAATGCAATGAGTATTCTGCCAGTTCGAAGAGTAAAGCCATTACATGGTTGCAATACCCACTTAAACCAGCAGGACAGTTACATTTTGCTTTATCCACCTCACTATTTTTTCAGTTAATATGAACCTCTACTTGCCTCTGCAGTTTTTTCATGCTTGCTCGACACGAAGCTTTGGCTATAAAATACTTTAAAGTTCGTGCAGTAAACAAACTTTCCGATAAAATGTAACGTTCCTGTTTAAACTTAAGCCCTCTTTCTAATGTTTTTTTAATATGTAACCTTTTTATTTTGCCACACTTCCCAACATGGAGGTCTATTTCTCGCCTAGTAAATACTGGAAGAAAATCCAGAAATTTTCCCCATGTCAAATTTTCTTTGGATTTGTTATCTGTAATTAACGTAACGTCCAGATCAGCATTTATATCTCGTAATAACAAATTTTGAACATTTATATCCGAAAGAGATCCACTAAAATTGACAGTTGCCTCAGGTTTTTTAATAATTATAAGAGTTTCGAGTTCTATCTCCGCTTCCTCCATTTTTGTTTATATTTTTGTCCATAAGGGTCTCGTTTTGAAGTCGAGGCTAACATTACATCATAGAATTAGGGAAACGCGTATTGTATCTTTAATAAAGACAGCTGTCTCTTCACCTTTTTATCTGTGTCTTACATATTGTGTAAATATAAACCACAAATTTCGTATTTACTTTTATGCTCACATTTTTAACACATACCAAGTAAAGAATGCAAAGTAATCTCTAATTATTAATTAAGATTTAAATTAATAAAGACAGCTTTCTTTTCCCTTTTTTATCTGTGCCTTGCATATTACTAAAACATAAACAAAGAATGACTTTTTTACCTTTATGCCCACATTTTTAGTAAATACAAAGTAAAGAATGCTAAGAAATATCTCATTATTAGTTAAACTTCTTTAATAAAGACAGATTTCTCTTCCCCTTTTTAATCGTGTGTCTTACATATTGCTTAGATATAAATCACAAATTTCTTATTTACTTTTATGCTCACATTTTTAATACATACAAAATAAAGAAGACAAAGAAATATGTCATAATTAGTTAGTAGTTAGTTCAATAAAGACAGGTTTCTTTTCCCTTTTTTATTTGTGCCTTGCATATTACTAAACCATAAAGCAACAATAATTTTTTTACTTTTATGCTCACATTTGTAGTAAATACAAAGTATAGATTAGAAAGAAATATGTCATTATTAGTTAAACGTTTCCTTAATAAAAAAGCTTTCTTTTCGCCTTTTTATCTGTGTCTTACATATTGCTTAGATATAAATCACAAATTTCTTATTTACTTTTATGCTCACATTTTTAATACATACAAAATAAGGAAAACAAAAAAAGATGTCATTATTAGTTAAAAGGTACTTGAATAAAGAGAGCTTTCTTTTCGCCTTTTTGTCTGTATCTTACATATTGCTTCAAAATAAATCACACATTTCTTATTTACTTTTTTGCTCATATTTTTAATACATACAAAATAAATAATACAAAGAAATATGTCATTATTAGTTATATGTTACCTTAATAAAGACAGCTTTCTTTTCGCCTTTTCATCTGTGTCTTACATATTGCTTAAGTATAAACTTCAAATTTCTTATTTACTTTTATGCTCACATTATTTGTAAATACTACTTAAAGAATACAATGTAATCTGTCATTATTTGTTAATAGTGTCTTTAATACGGACAGCTTTCTTTTCCCTTTTTTATCTGTGTCTTGGATATTCCTTAAATATAAACCAACTATTACCTTTCTACTTTTATTCTCACATTTTTACTAAATACCAAGTAAGGAATGCAAAGTAATGTCTTTATTAGTTAATGGGTTATTTTTATTAAGACAGCTTTCTTGTTGATTTTTATCTGTTTCTTGAATATTGCTCAACCCGAGCAGAAAAGTTTCTTCTTTACTTTTGTGCTGATATTTTTACTAAATACCAAGTAAAGAATGCAAAATTATCTGTCATTATTAGTTTATAGTTTCTTTAATAAAGACAGCTTTATTTTCCCTTTTTTATTTTTGGCTTGTATGTTGCCTAAATATCAACCAAAATTTCTTCTTTTATTTTATGCTCACATTTTTACTAAATACAAAGTCAAGAATACAAAGTAATCTGTCTTTATTAGACAATCGTTACTTTAATAAACACAGCTTTCTTTCCCCTTCTTTGTATTTATCTTGTTTGTCACCTAAATATAAACCCAAAATTTCATATTTACTTTTATGCTCACTTTTTTCTCAATACGCAGTAAAGAATGGAAAGTAATCTCTCATTATTTGTCCATAGTTGAGAATATTTTTGCAAGAGACTTATAATAATTTTTAATTTCTTTTAAGGTATTTGCAAAGTTGTTTGTTTGGAAACAGAATTTTACAACGAAACAGTGAAAAGAGGTCAAGATGTCCACCTTAATATTGTACGTATAGGGGTCACAAATTTTTATTCGCTCTATTGTCAAATTCAAGGTGAAAAGGATCCGAATCCAGCTTCTGTTGCTTTTTATGACAAAAAAACGCAACAACTGATGCCCACTACAAACTCTTATTTGAACAGGACAAATTTGAATAATAAATCCATTACGTTGACGCAAGTCAGATTTGATGATGAAAATTTAGCCTTTCAATGTATTATCCTATCTCTGATAGATGGGCCACCAAACTTTATATATGGAACCAAACATCGTATTAGAAGCGTTCAAGGTAGGTTGATATTTTTTGTAAAAAAAACTTCACCTTCAGACGGCAATTGTAACAGAATCCATTCAATTTGTATTACTTCTCTTTTAGTTTCTAGGGAATGAAAACTTGTTAGATTTTGTTTACCCCCTTATCCGTCTCTACTGTTATGGACTCTATTTCCTGCGTTTGGAATTGAAAGCGTCGTATTTTTAACATGTTTTAAACAAATTTAAAGATGCACAGTATCCTTTATCCTTCTTGTACCACGAGTAGAATTGGTTTGTACTAAGACAGTTCTATTGGGTTATTACTTTACCAAACTGCCAAACAGTACTGTTGAACCTCGATTATCCGAACACCGATTAACCGAACAAGATCTTCCGGTCCGGATAAATATTTACGAAATCGTGTGTTTTAACGTAAATACATGTACATGTATATTGAGTAATGTGTCATTTGTTTGTGGATAATCAGTTATCCGAACAATCAGTTATCCGAAAAGTTTGCTTCCCGCCAGTCTTATTCGGATAATCGAGGTTCAACTGTATTTCGTGGTTTTGTAGTTGAAGCCTATAACCTGGAAATCATTTCAAGCTTGATTCGCAAACAATGGCGGAGAATGCTCAAACGAAGATTCTCTTGATCAGAATATAAGGAGATATGATATTATTGGTTTCCATAATTTTATGTAGTTTATTCGTTCTAGTTGATGATTCTTTCCCAATAAAGCACGAGGTATAGGTGCTGAGGATTTGTACAGAATAACAACAACAATAACAGTGAAAACAATAAAAACAACAGCGTCTTCTTTTTCACAGACCTGGCTGAGCCGTCACTAATGAAAGGTTATTGAACACGACATTTCCACTAGCAAGCCAAAACACGATTGGTTGGATAATAGACACAAAAACAAATACTTTATAGACACGTCCTAGACCTCAGACCACACCAAACTAAACGACAACAAATAAAGAGAGGTTTGAGATAACGCATTAAAATTTAAAATATTGAAACAAAAAATTGAAACAGATAGTTATGAGGTGTGGGGGGGTGGGTGGGGGGGTGGGGGTGGGGTATGTAGACAGAAAAACACACTTTATGTACTGATCGGGAGTAACCATGTAAAATGCTGATTATCCGGAAATTCTAAATCATGAAAGACCAGCTTCTGTGGCTTTTTCCTTGTCCCGTCATATGCATTTAGGACGTATCAATTCAATCCTAGCTATCAAAAACCTAATATTTGCAACTTCAAGCAGAATTTACAAGACACAAAAAAAACTTTTAAAAGAGGTAAAAGCTTCAAATTTTTATTTTGACTCTTCCTTACAAAACATTCACAAAAGTTTTAGTACATTATTTAATTAAAATTACCATAGGCAAGTTCTATTCCGGAAAACAAAGTAAAGCTGTGGAAGATTTTTGGTTTCCCGAACATCCCATAGCAAAACTTTTTCAGTAACCTAATCAATAGTTGCTCTCGTGCNTGAGTTTAAGAAATGTACAGTATTTCGAAAGGTGATGCAAATTATTTCTTCTTTAGAGCTTTCATTTCTTCTCTTACATGAATTTCAAATAAAATTAGTTCTAACTGACCAACTAGGAATAACAATTCTCTTTCAAAAGTATCCATCTCTTAAAAATATGAAAGATGTAAAGAATAATCAGAAAATGGCTATCGCTGCTGAAAACCCTATCTGAGCAACAGCCTTAATCAAATTACCGAGCATTTGTGTTAACGAAGCGTTTAAAAATATTGCAGGTAACATTTTATTGAGAAAAAAGAACATAAATTTTACCCTCGCATCAAATTTAATGGAGCAAGAACATCGTCATGCCAATAACGTCAACCTAGTTGTTCTTCCAATCCCATGTTTTGTCCTTTTTTCACCATATATTTGGTAGGTTGTAGATAAGATTACCCCACTTCTTAAAGCTCGTTTTGTAAAAGAAAGATTATGACCTTTGGGATCTGATGAATTTTAATTGAATTTAGTTGGTAGAATTTAGGCCAAATCTGGTGTCTGTATGCCTAGTATATTATGCGCTACAATTATGCGCTCTCGAGCTTTTTTGCTTTTCACCTTTTGGAGAAAGTTGAATCTGCAAGAAGCTCTTGTGTTTTAAAACAAAAATGCTAAACTTTTGACCAAAAATTAACAAAAAATTGTACACTGGCAATCCCATAAGTATGATGAATGCTTGAGCAGTTGCAGTTGTCAGATACACTGGTGGGATCGTACAGTGGAATCCGGATAAACTTGCTCAAACGAATATTAGAACCAGAAAACTCTTAAAAATGAATGGTGTCCTCTACACCAAAGAAACAACGTTGGACGGTTGTACCTTCCAATATCCAGGGAGGAAGAGGTATGATAAGCGTTGAAGACTGTGTGAAAGGTGAAATTAGAGGATTGGGTGAGTACCTACGTCACAGTAATGAGATTTTGTTAAGATTTGAAGATGTTTCACCTTTGTGCAGAATGTGTGGTGAACACTTGGAATTGGCAATGCACATAGTAGGAGGTTGTTCAACACTGGCAGGGCAGCAGTACAAGGTCAAACACGATAATATCTCAAAAAGAGTCCACTGGCATTTATGCCAAAAGTATGGAATATCATGTGCTCAAAAGTGGTATCAACAGATGCCAGCAGTGTTTGTGAAACATTAGATAAGGATGTGACGATTTGGTATGAAATGATAATGGAAACAGACTGGAGAGCTCAAATAGCCATCCGGATATTGTTGTAATTTTTAAGGTTCAGCCTAAAACGTACCTTTAACAACGATTTACCATATATGAATATATGTATAGTTACTGAATATGTTTATATACGAAAATAAATCAATAAAAAAATAAGCAGTATTTGAACGGTAACAGGTAGGTGCATTAGGAAAATGAACCGCATTAGTGAGGCTGTAAATATTAGGAACCATTCAAATATAGAAAACGGGAGTCCGATAGTCACTAATTATAAGTTTGGACTGCCAGGGAGAGAGCTCCAAAGCACACTCTTTCAATACACCCTCAATAACCAAATTTTAGACAAAGATCTTTTTATCTAGCAAGATTAATCGAGGCTAAAATTTGCTCACCTTGCAAAGTGAACTTTGACAAAGAAAGGACAGTGTCGTTTAGACACAGTGGCATTTCTTTGCCAAATTGGAATCAATCTAGCAGAGATCAACGGTTTCCCTAGAGGACGTAGAAAATCAAACTCTATCATAAAGTGCATTGGTAGCATGTCGAAAAGAAAACCAAAATTCATCAGTTTAATCACGTTGAAGCTGGACATAGGAATAATTGCCATATGTAATGCCAGAAGAACACTGAGCATTGAATTATGGAGAAAAACGACTTTTGACTTTTTTACTACAATTAGGTATAAAAAGTTTAAAACCAAACTAAATCCTTTCTGTTAAATTGATTGCAACATCAGAAGCCATTTTTTTGAAGACAAAATCCTAAGTTGTTGAAATATACCCGGTCAGCCAGAACACATTTAAAATCCTTACCACGATGTGATACAAGCAAAAAAGGTAATAATTGATTTCAAGTATAGACGATCTAAAGCGCGAAAAAGGTTTATGATCGACTGAATTTTTTATACTCCAACAGCTGGAAGATTCTGTAGAACATAGGAAGCAATATCGTGAAGATAACTTGTAGGCGTCAACAGGAAACGTACAATTTTCAAAAGTGTCACTAATGCTTGTCTTACAAAACCTAAGAATACAAGAAGGGACAGAATCAAAGAAAGTTTTTATAAAGAAAAACCTAAAGCAAAGATCTCTGAAATTACTGAAGGGTAAAGCGAGAACATATTTTGACGATAACAGGTTTTTATTGGCCTTTGTAGAGCCTGCGCTAACACATCTCTGACTTTCACTCTCAAATATGGAGTCAACCTTTGGCCGGGATATTCTTTGCAGTCCGCGACCATTGGAGGTCTACGCGGTACTGTTGGTCATTTGTTTGACTAGAATTGTCACAAAGATATAAAATAGAAAAGGCTGCTTAAAACCATCGTCCAGACACAACCTTCAGCATGCTGACTCAGCAGCATGGTGACAAAGTTTATGTAACGGAGTGGCAACAGACACCGGACATGTAAATACACTCACAACAGAAAATGCTCTTAATACTTGTAGATCTGATTACAAACAATAAATACTTCATCAGAGAACAGACATCAGAGAACAAAATAACGTGTTTTGGCGGTCAGATTCCTTGGTACTGAGTAGTTTCGTACTTAATATTCTCGTGTCAGAACGAACAGCCTTTTTTGCAAGCCAGCCAGTTGGGGTGTTTCCAGAAACCCCCTCTAATCCGCCTCTGGACACTGTCTAACACACATTGCCCTTGCAAAAGAGGAGTGGTAATGAGGTGACACTACCACTTGTATAATTATCGAGATATCATCTCTACTGGGATTGTCAATCAAGACGAAAGAGGCCATCCTCTACAAGGGACAGGCGTAACTTTGCCAGGCTCCAACCTTCTATTTCAAGGTCTGAGGCTACTTATCTTTCAAGGTTATCTAGTTTTACAGTTTTACTAGATTGATTAGAGTGACAATCACACTACCCGACGAATAGAGACTGCCACGATATTCTTTAAAGATAAAAGGATTTTGGTCAATAGTCCATGCCTATAACTTAAACTAATGTAAAATGTTAAACGCGCATAGATTACGTATTCTGACATATGCGGTAAAATTTGGACCATACCATAGGCAATGCAATCAAGTCTTACAAAATCAACTACTCACAAAGAACACATCACCAGCAATGAAGCCCTGTAAATAACAGGGCAGAAATAAGGCGTCCAGCCTTCAAGACCATGAAATGAAAATTCCTGAAAAAATAGTGAGAAAAGATGGCGTAGAAAGCTGCCTCTTACAGGAATAACAGAGAATAGATAGGACTAAGAAAGACGTAAGGAATCTTCACTATGAGTCCCAGCAAAAAGACAAAGTTGAAAACCGAGCAACTCGGCAAGCTACTGATGTCTGTGTATGATATTGCATCAGACAGCGATGTTCGCTTTCGGGCTTGTTTCTTTAGTGTAGATATAAACAAGTTTGAATAAGTAGGAAATAATTAAATCCAGATGAATATGATAAATCAGTATTTCCACACTTACATTGGCAACATCTACTATGTATATATGTACCTCAGATACATGTATACTCAAAGGTCATAAATCAAAATACGTAAAAGCAAATGTCTTTAATCTATCTTCTTGTACGGTAAAAAGTATTTTTCAAACCAATGATGTAGAGCACAAATTAGCTGATTGTCTTAAACTAGGAAGATAGAATTTCAAGATGCCCAAGTACTATCATCATCATCATCATATTCGGTTTAACGTCCGTTTTACATGCTAGCATGTGTTGGACGATTTCTTGAAATTGACTTCCAAGTTATCCTATCCTTCACCAGGTCTCTGCTGACA
>RDPX01000052.1:1530411-1545902 GCA_003991215.1 Morbakka virulenta | reverse complement strand
TATTACAGATCCCTGATGAACTCCAACTCCCACACCAAAACTCTCAGTATAGGAACTGTTGACCCTTACCCGACTTTTAGCATTTCTGTACATTGCCTGAACAACCTTAATCAGCCATTCACGTACTCCTAGTTTCCGTAAAGCCCACCAAACAACTTTTTTTGGCACTCTGTCAAAGGCTTTTTCCAAATCCACAAAGGCAAAGTACAGTTTCTTGTTCTTCCCAAGGTACTTCTCTTGCATTTGTCTCAGGATAAAAATGGCATCAATAGTTCCTCGTCCAGGCATAAAACCAAATTGCATGTCATTGATGTTTATTTTATTTCTAATTTGTTTTTCCATAACTCTTTCAACAACTTTCAGGACTTGGTCCATTAGCTTTAATCCTCTGTAATTATCTCTTTCTAGAGCTTCTCCTTTTTCTTTGTAACAATTGATAATTGTACTTATAAGTACTACTAGCTCTAATAAATATTATGTATATATCTTATCAATTCACCAGTAGAAATTTCGGAGAGTATTGTTTGTACCAAATTTTAAAGCATATGTCGATATTTCATACTTGGCCTCTTATATCAAAGGTGTTACATAATAGAACATATTTCGCTTGTCTGTTTTTTTTCAGCTGCTATATTCCCTAAACATGATTCTCTCTCAGATTTCGTGTCACGTGACAAAAACGTCACGTGACCTGATGAAAAATCTAGCTGTTATAAGAAGTCAGTCACCCAATTTTCTTGCTCTTTTTACGACATTTGCTTTTAAAGGTGTTATGTGACGCTTTCATAAATTTTTAAAATACGTTTTAATGTGTCCAGTGTACAGAAGGCGCCCGTGTTCTTTAAGTGTCAATATTTGAATTTTGAAAATGTTAAGTCCCTGGGCGCTGAATAGAGTAAATACGATAAATATTTTGTTAAAAAGTTGAATAGCCTTAATTTATTAATTATTTTAAACACAGATATTAATTTTCAAAATTTTTTATTCTTTTATTCAACAGACGCCCCTTCAACATATGGAACGAAACTACAGGAAATATACCAATTTCATGAGAAATCGAATATTCAGTTAAACTGTAGTTTCATTGGCCGTCCATTACAAAACTCTACCTGGTCAGGACAATTAATGCAAATTGGAAAACAGAGCGTTGACGAGAAAAAAAACGGTATTTACTTATCTGAGTTGACACTGAAGCTCACCATCTCGAATTTGCAGCCTATCCATCTCGGATATGAAGGTCTTTGCTCTACTAGAAATAGTTTTGGAATTGCTGAACAAAAGACGAAGCTCAATGTTACATGTAAGTAGCTATGAGAACCATAGTCGTCTTGAGCATATGACAATCAGGCAAGCCTCTAACTTTATTTATATTTTTTCCGACCTCTTTCCCCATCCACTTCTTCATAGAAATTATTTTTTAATATCCTGCACCCTTTTGATTGCAAAGGTCTTTTGTTTATTATCATTTTCCACTCCAATCAATTTTATATCAGCTATTTGATTCTTCTTAACAATTGCAATTGGTAGTCTAAAATGATTTCTACATTTTAGAGGGATTGCTTGTATATTTGGTGTGATAACTTTCTTGATGATTTTTGTTAGAACTATCTTGGATACATAATGTAAGAGCTTTATCATGTCATGAGTCGTGAGCTTTTTCCGAGCTACGTTTCAAGAGATACTTCTCCCATCGTCATAGCATGACAATGGGAGAAGTATCTCTGGAAACGTAGCTCGGAAAAAGCTCACGACTCATGACATGATAAAGCTCTTACATCTATGGCTTCCTCTGAGTCCATTATGTTAAGAATTTTCAAGATTATCTTGGATACATTGAATATATTTGCTTGCAACCTGAAAGATAAACCTTTAGATTACAATTTAAAAGGAGAACTGTTTTTGTAAGAGGAACTGCAAACTTGTGGCAAAAAAATCTGATAAGAGAACTTATATAAGAATATAGACAAAAGATGTGGTACAGGATAATGAACCTCTTTAAAATGCTTATTGTCTTGAAGTGAAAACCTAAGGCAGCTAAAACATAGATCTGGTTCCAAGGTATATAAAGTTTGAGAAAATGAGTAAGCTCCTTAGGTTGTGATAGTATTGCCAGTAAATTTCATAAAACAATTAAAAAATATGGCTGGGCAACATACTTTACCTTTAAATTAAATAACCTACTTGCGAGGCAAGACTCAGATGGTATAGGCATATGATCAGAAGGGAAGAGAACTATATCGGGAGGAGAATGACAGACATGAATCTGCCATGGAGGAGGAAGAGAGGGAGACCAAGGATACACTACATGGATGTAATAAAAGAGGACATGAGGGGAATGGGAGTGAGAAGAGAAGATGCTGCTAACCGCAGCAAATGGAGGCGTGTGATCCGCTGTGGCGACCCCTAACAGATAGCGGCCGGAAGATAAAGAAGAATTAAATAACCTACTTGGCTCGCTACTTGAGTACTCGGAATTTTAAATTTTCTCCTAGATGTGTAGTTTTTATTATGCTCACGTACAAGTTGGAGGGCAAAATGTGACTGACGTTTACTCCTCCCTTTAAGCCATACGAGTATGAAAGACAACTCGTGGCTGCCCAACAATCACATGACTGTAACTGACAAAAATAACATTTTATTGTTCTAAGTTCATATGACAATTTTAACTTTCCGTAACGGTAAACACGCGGTACAAATTCTATGTGATGGTTTTAGGTTCATGGAATAAAATCGACTCTCGTGTTTAGTTAATTATTGTTTTTTCGATGAAAAAAATTATTGTTTGGGGTTATAAGGTTCAATGGCATTAAAAGACAAATAATTGTTGGCATCATTAATTAATGATTAATTATTGTTTTTAATTCTTTTAAGATTGAAAGTATTCGATATTCATTGCCTAAATAGGCTTTTATTTGTGTTCATTTTCCACCAACACAATCCCTGAGGCATTGTTTCTCAGTGTTCATCTCTGTTGTGCCTTTTCTTAAATGGAATGTATTCTTCATCGACATTTTATATATTTGGTAATGGTGAACAGTGAGCCTTTTCCATAATTTCACTGTTAGTCGTCGTCTAATTGTATGTACTACCCTGAAAAAGAAAATTTGAAACTTTTTTACACTATTAATTCTCAGTAATTAAATTTCATACTTTTACCTTACCTTACCGGTGTGCCATCTCAAAGAAGTCGGCTGTCATAGTCTTCCACACTTTTCTGTTCAATGCCCGTTTGGGACACTTGTTAATGTCTTTCTTCATCAAATCAGCAATGTTGCCTGTCCATGTGTTCCCTTTTCCCCCTCTCCCTCGCTTATCCTCAACAATGCCTTCCATTATCATTTTTTGAAGGGAATAGTGCTGCCTTATGTGCCCATATTGTCGTCATACTTTTACCTAAGAACTAATCTCAGTCTGACATCTTTGAAATGGCTGCAAGTGTCTACTTATTCTGATTATCACATTGTTTTCTGTTAAATTCGAGGTGAAGAAAACATGTTTTAACCAGCAGGATTGGGTTAGGATAATACTGTTAACTGAAGATTATTCTGAGTTATTGGATTGTTTTGGTTCTCATTATAACAAGACTTTGAACCAAAGAACCTTAAAGAAAGTAGTATTTACTTCTTATTACTAGTTTGTGGGGTTATAGAAACAGACCCTAATCCAAATACAAACTTTTAAGCTACAAGTATCTGTGATTCAAGAAAGCAAAACAAGTTTAGTCTTTGTTAAGACTGAACGTTTTTTTAAGGAACTTCTTTCTACTTAGACATACAATATTCCGGGATTTATTTTTAGAGTAGATGGAAAAAATGGACCTGAAAGAGGTGTGGAGGTGTTACTTCGCAATTTCGATTCATTTTACTAGAAAAATGTATCTTGAAGACACAGATATGTGTTAATTGGGTTAAAATCAAACCAAACTACTCAAAAACAATAATTTTTTGCATTATTTACAAACCATTGGGTTCATATTGACATCAATCAAAACAATAACATAAAATATTACAAAAAACAGAAAGCATTGAGAGAGAAATCAATAAACAATAATTATGGGAGATATCAACACCGATTGCTTAAAAGCTTAGAATTATCGTGAAAAATGGATATTTTTAGACAAAAACCTTGTAAGCAAATACTGATGACACCAAGAATAATTACAACTACAACAGCGACCTTAATTGAAGGAATAATAATTCACACAACGTCAGCCACAGTACAGCAATCCCAAGCGGTCTGAGTGATCATGATCTTATACCGTGTGTGAGAAAAATGAATTATATAAAAAAAACCATTACAGTATGTTGTCGGAACTACAAAAGCCATTCTTACCGTTTCTCACCGTAGCCGTTTTAGTCCTTACGGCTAATGGTCTTTTGCCTGGCTTCTGGCTCAATCACTGCTCGCCATCTAGCGCTCACCACACTCTCCTGCAAAGTATCTTTCCAGCGATACTTTGGCTGCCCTCTCTTCCTTTTGCCTCCTACTCCGATGCTAGTGACTCTCTTCGGTACACATGGCCATGCCACTCGAGTCTCCTACGCACCACTTTGCTTATTGGTTCCACCTCTGCAAGCTCCCTGATCTCATCATTTCTCCTGTGCTCTATTTATCCCGTAAAACCAAATGCCACAGACAAAATTATGCCGACAAATGTACCACAAAAGGTAAAATGCAGAGGAAATTAATAAAAAAACGCTTTGATATCAGTCTATTTTTCTTTTCAGAAAACAGGGAACATTGTAGATCTATTTGGAATTGGTGATATCAATGAACAAGTAGAGAAACTCATTGGCTGGTGTAGAATAAACAGACTCGTTATTGCAAACACATGGTTCAAGAACTATCCAAGAAAATGTTGGACATAAAAAAGCACAGGCAGTATAACTAGGAATCAGATTGATTTCATACTTGCTCAGGAATATTTCAAAAATTCAATAAAATTATCAAATTCAATGCCCGGTGCTGATTGTGGAAGAGACCAGATTCCTGTCATCGCAATCATGAAACTGCGACTGAAAAAACTCAAGAAAGCCAAAAGATTACCAAAACGTAAATTGAACACTCTGAAAATAGACAAGGAGTGAAGAATAAATTTGCAGTCTCAGTTCAGAATAGATTTGGAATTTTAGACAAACCAGTGATTACAGAAGGAAGTTGGAAGAAAATGAAAGGAAGCCTACAGGAAGCAAAAAACAATCAAATGAAATACACCATGATAAAGAATATGTACAATAAAGCCAAGGAAAAGTTGCAGAGTAAGCAATGCCAAGAAATTGAATGCAACATCCATGGCAACAGTAAATATATGCACCAAAAAATCAAAATACCATGACATTCTCATGGACAAGAACAATATCCTCAACCGGTGGTTTGAATACATTAGATACTTCATGACAAAAGAGGTCCACCACCAACCATACATAACATTTCGGAAGGGTCTACGATTCTCAAAATAAGAAGTTCAATATGCATTAGACAAGATGAAGGAAGGAAAGGCAGCAAGACCAGATGGTATACCTGTGGGAGTAATAAAGGCCTTAGAAGACACAGGAATTATATATCTTGTACGATTCGGGTGAATTTTCATAGCATTGCCAGGGAGACCGGAAACGACTGATTGTGAGCAGCATAAAACAATCAGCCTCATGCGGCACCCCACAAAAATCCTACTTGGAATCATCATGAACAGAATAAGAAACAAACTAAAGCCAGAAATTTCCTCGTTCCACCTCCCGCAGTGGAACGAGGAATGCAATTTTTTCTCTAGAAACTATGATGGAAAGATCAATATAAGCCCAAAAAGGATCTTTTCCTGTGCTTTGTTGATTACTCAAAAGCATTTGGCAAAGTGAAGTACAAGGATCCTTTCAAAATCTTAGAGGCACTTAATATTGACGGTAAAGACCGTGGGATTCTGCATAACCTTCATTGGGAACTGGAGATGCAATCAGGATTGATGGCGAATACAGTGAATTTAAACCAATATGAACAGGAGTAAGACAAATATATATCAAAAGGATTTTACTAGACATCTGTGATCTTGAAGGAGTAAATGTGAATGGTCATAATGTCAATAATTTAAGGTATGCTGATGATACAGTACTCTTTGCTGACTCTAGAAGCAGTTGCAAAAGAAAGTAGAATAAGGGTTTGGAGGTGAATGCAAAGAAGACTGAATGTATGACAGCATCAAAGTAAAAGCAACCCCAAAAGTGCAATATTGAACGTAGTGTTAAACAACTCAAACAAATGAATAAATACAATTATCTCTGGTTTACAGTAACAACGGATGGAAGATGCATTACTGAAGTCAAACAATGTATCTCCATGGTTAAAGATGCATTTAATAAGATGAGCCCACTTCTGAAGAAAAGAAATATCAACATGGAAACAAAAATAAGAACAGTTAAATCATACGTATGGGCTGTACGTTTGTATGGCATTCCTTTTGAAGTCATTCCTGCGAAGAATGGATAGAAATTCCTGGACAGAAAGAAAAAAAAAGAAGTGTTACAGCTGGCAGAAACAAAATGTACTCTCATAAAAACTATCAGAAATGGACAATTATTTGTTTATATCAACAGCAAAGGAGGATTAGAAAAACGTGTTGCGTGTGGAAAAATTGAAGAAACAGGAGTATAAAAAGTATAAATATAAAAAGCATTTTATAGAAAGAGCCTGAGCAGCTTTGCAACAGACAATAATTTATTAAACAATTTCTTCATCTAATTAGCTGATAGCAGAAAGGAATGGAAAGCCCTGATTGGCAATGCCTGTAGCAGCCTTAACACCTGAAAGAAGAAGAAGACAGACAAAGTATTTTGTCACTAAAACTAAATTACAAGAGAATACATCCTCTTCCAAAAAGATTTTAGCAAATAATTAGATGAATGTTCCCGACATTATCACAGGTTGATAAATTACCAACTACTTTCAAAATAAACTCTGGAGCAATTAGAGACAAAACAACTATCCCAAATAACTTGCCTAAATTTTTCAGAAGATTTGCAAACAATTTAAAGACTAAAGCTTTCCTGCTTCCATCTTTGAAACATCGTAAAATCACAAAGGTACATGCGCTTTGAAAGTCGATAATATACCCTCATCTTTCCTTGAAGAAATTGCTCAGGTTCTTGCCAAATCATCAACTTACATATTAAATTACAACTCCAAAATGGGATTATTCCTGATGGACGTAAATGTAACTCCAATCTTCAAGTCTGATACATATGGTAGTTTTGAAAGCTACCCTCCAGTGCATGCGTTATGAACAATATCAAAAGTATTCAGAAATGTTTACACTCAAAAATCATTGAACCTGTAGAAAGCCATTAATTTCTTTCTACTTACCATTTCAGATTAAAAAAACCCTGATCAATTGAATTAGTTATCGTTAGTTTCGTACAGCAGGTCTGAAAAGTAATGAATAATGGTACAGTTATAGTGTAATTTGCATCAATGTTAAAAAAGCTTTGGCATTATGTGTGGTACAACGCTATTCCAAAAACTCCTAGACTCTAATAATTGGTCAAATACAGTTACGGTTTTGAAGCAAGCTTTACAGAGATTAGCAACAGTTCCTTTACCAACTGCATATTTAGACAGCAGAATCTATTTTGTTTGTTGTCTCTTAGGGATCAATTTTAGATCCACTATTGTCCATGATGCATTTAATGAAGATGCAGCCGCCTTGATTAAGTTTGCAAAGCCGCAAAGTATGCTGATGACACAGTGTTGTTGTCCTCAAACTTTCCTAAAAATCTGAACTAATTTTCATTACAGAAAAGGCAAAACCAAGGATAAGAAATTGAAGCTAAGAAATGAAGAAATAACCTGTATGACCTACTGTTTAAGATAAAACACCATCATTGCCCCCAAAACATCACCAAAATGTAAAAATATCTTGGCTTAACCCTCAATGCCTACACAATATTTGAAAGCACTTTCAAAGCACCATAATTAAAGTTTTCTCAACAATTATCTACCTACCCAGGTGCCATATCCCTACAGACGTAGGCTACCACGGTTTGCCACACATCTCTGTCTCTCATCATGTTGATCGTCTGAGCAGCTGGCCATCGCCCATCGCTTATCTTCACCAATCCATCCATGTATTTAACTCTTGGTCTTCCGACTTCTCTTTGTCTCTCAACCTTCCCACAGAGGCATAGCTTTTCCAGCAGTCCATGCTTAACAACATGACCTACAAAGCGCAGCTGCCTCACTCTCTCAATTTACAGCCTCTGCCAACTCCTCATCATTTGTTCTTCTTGCCGTCCAGGAAACCTTTAACATTCTTCAACAAAACCACATCTCCATACGTTAAAGTCTTTTTTCGTTATCCTTCCGAAGAGTTCATGTCTCACCCCCGTAGAGCAGTACGGACCGCATGAAACACTTCACAAATCTCACTCTTGTTGACATTGCAAGTTTGCTGTTTGTTACCATTCCTCTTACTCCTGTGAATAAGTTCTTTGCTAAAATGATCCTTTTTCTTATATCACTGTCACATCGCCCATCACGTGTGACTAGACTTGTTGTTAACTAAAATAGTAATATCAGGTGGTTCCTGGAAACCACCATAACTTCTGTCTTTTCCTCATTCCTTTTTCAATCCTCTCAATACTTGTTTGTTCAAGGGAACCAATCAGGTTTTGCTGCTTTTCCTTGGAATCTGCTATCAGAACTGCATCGTTAACATGATTTTGTTAACATTGACCCCTCCAAGTTTAATGCCTTTCAACTCACTGGTGTTCCTTATAATTTTTTGGTTATAATAATGAAATGAATTTAGTGAGAGAACACATCTTTTTCGCAATCCACCTTTACTATTTTGAACATCTGATTCTATTTACACCATTCGCACATTTGCCCTTTGTCTCAATATAAACTTCTGATCAATCTTACAGTCTTACCTTCAATATCCAATATCGTAAGCATGTCAGATAGTTTCTCGTGTGGCACTCTATCAGATGCTTTTTCACAGTCTATAAAGCACAGGTAAAGCTCTTTCTGCATTTCTAATGCTCTCTCCGTTAAGATTCTTAATAAAAGATTCCATTTGTTGTACTTTTACTTTTCACGAAATTGAACTGCTCCATACTAACTTCTGGTCGTATAGACTGTTTTCTGATGACGTATTATTATTATCGTTTTTAGTCTCCACGCGGTTTCGGGTGCAAAATATAAACAAAGATGGTGGATATCATTGTATTTCCCTTAATTACTACGTGATTTAATTCTGAAACCATCCACCTTTTAATGTAATTTTTTCAAGATCTAAGCCGCCATCTTACTCCTGTTTTATCTATCACTGTTTTGTCTCGACTTCCAAACCTGGCTTTGATTTTTTTTTTCGATAAATGAACTTTAACACCGCCTGAAGATATCGATTGTTTTTTTCCCAACTTTTCCCAATTTCTGGTACAGAACAAAAATCTATATGTAATGTAAACTACTGTCTTAACTGAGAACTTTGGGCATCTATGCAAGTGAAAATTAAATAAATCTTTCATCCATTATTAATAAAATTATCCTTTAAAAACCTATTTTCTACAGCGTGCCACAACTGAAAAAAGAAACCCTAACTTGATAAACTTAGGAATACAAGGGGTGGTGGGAATATGCGGGGTGGGTGGAAGTTTTGCTCAAAGTACTGTGTCTGAAATAAACAGGGTGTGTGGAAAAATTTCCAAAAATAAATAAGCGTCTATTCCAGACTCGAAAGTATATAAATTAAGGAATGTTTAAAATATTTTACCTTGTTTTTCAAAGTCTATGAGATTACTGCTGTCCTCTTCTTCATTAATCTGTTCCTCAGGGAACGTTTCCACAGACTGGTCTTCAGGTTCATTAGGTTCTACAACACTTTCATTTTCCTTTGATTTTCTTTGTAATAAAAGTCGTTCATGACGTTGACGTTTTTGAACTTTGTTTGACTTATCGTAAAGTTTGTGCTTAAATATCGTAGGGATGTAAGCTGGGCTGGAAGGATCATCAGACTTCTTACCTAATAACATCAAAAATTAAAGAGTCAGACAAAGTTTTAAAATGTCAAATCAATCCTTAGATCTTACATAACATACAAAACATACTGAGGAAACACATACAAAACAGTAAGAAATAGTTATTATATTAAAAATACTAACCAGATATGAAGTGTGCACTGCAGATTCTTGAATGTTCGATCTGTTGTTCACTCCAATCTAACCTTTGAATTTGCCCCAACCACTGCTCTCTTAACTTCCTATTTTTCTTTGGTATCCGATAAAAAACCAAATCTTTTTGTTTAGTACTTCGATTCGTGCAGCCTACAGCACAACAAGATGGCATTTTCTTCTTAGTAAATGTAAAATATAACTAAAAATCAGGATAACAGTACTGTACAACGCACCACAACACACTGTTCTCAAGCAAAAACATGAATGGCGCCGATTATGTTTTGCACCCAATTTTCCGCACATGCGTGCGCAGCACCCAAAATCAAAACAAAAACAAAAACACAGAAATCCGTCTATTCTACTTCTAATCCTGTTTAATGTTATTCGTAGTATTACTTTACAAATCTGGTTCATAATGCTAATCGTTCTGTGTTTATTGCATTCCATTGTCCCAGGTATCTTTAGTATAGTAATAAATGTTGAATTGTACATCTGCGGAACGACGTTACCCATGTCATATATTTTGTTTACCAGTTGAGTTACAACATTAATTCCAAACTCGTCCAGGGCTAAAAGTATCTCCATATCAATACCGTCATCTCCAACTGACTTTTTCATACTCTTTATTGCTACCCTTATTTCGTCCTTTGTTATGTTCATGCTTTCATCATCAAACGCTAGGTAGCTATTTTCGGCTCAGTCGTCATCAAATAGTTCTTCAATGTATTGACAACTGTTCCGTCTTCTTTCTTAATTGCCTTTCCGGTGATCTTTCTTTTCTTACATGTTAATTGCTTCATCTTTTCATGCATTCGCTGCTGAACTCTCAAACTCATATCTTCAATCTCTCTGTATCTCATTACATTTCTCCTCTTGTGTTGCCTTTTCTCTTCTTCTTTCTTTCTTTCTTTTTCTGCTGACATTTCCCTTGTTAGGGGTCGCCATAGCGAATGTAGTTTCTCCACCGTATGCGGTCCTGTGCATCCTCCCTCGTGAGCCCTTTCACTGCCATGTTGTATGGCAGTGAAAGGGCTCTGTACATCTGTGTTTTGGTCGCCCTTGTCTTCTTCTCTCTGGTAGCTCCATTTGCATGCACTTCCTTCCTACATACTGCTTATCTCTTCTTTCCACATGTTTAAACCACCTCACTCCTGCAGCTTCTTGGAGGCTTCCGCTACGCTCAAGTCTCTTCTGATGCTCTCATTCCTGATCTTGTCTCTTCTGGGTACACCCTTCGCCCATCGCAGCATTCGCATCTCTGCCACATTGAAGCAGCTTTCTTGGCGTTTGGTGAGAGGAACCGTTTCCATCCCGTACATCATTGCCGGTCGAACCAATGTCTTGTACACCTTGCCCTTCAGTTTGACTGGCACATGTTTGTTTCAAAAAACACCAGTCACTTTTCTCCAGTTGTTCCAGCCAGCTTGAATTCGTTTCTTCACTTTCTTGTCACTCCCTCCATCACATTGGATCGTTGAACCAAGGTACTTGAATTCATCAACTTCCGGTACATCCTCCCCAGCGATCTTGATTGGCGATAGGTTTGCAGTCCTGTTGATGCATATATGGCACATATGCTCAGTTTTTGTTCTGCTGATTTTCAACCCTCTTTTTTCTAATCTATCTCTCCAGTTCTCCAGCTCTCTCTCTGCCTCATCCTTTCCTTCATTTACCAATACCACATAATCTGCGAACATCATATTTTGCGTGCAGTCTCTTCTCACATCCTCTGTCAGTTCGTCCATTAATATGGCAAATAGCAATGGGCTTAGTGCCGAACACTGGTGTAAGCCTACTTTGACCTGAAATGGCTCTGTCACCCCCACTGATGTACGTACCACAGTCTTGCATCCCTCATACATCTCCTGGATCGCTCTCATATACTGTTCGCTCACTCCATTGCTTCGTAGGCAGTGCCACAATTCCGCTCTAGGTGCTCGGTCATAGGCCTTTTCAAGATCGATGAAGCTGCAATGCAAGCTCTTTCTGGCCTTGCCTGAACTTCTCTGCCACTGTTCTTAGTGCACAGATGGGATCAGCTGTGCTTCTGTTTGGCATAAAACCAAATTGCTGCTCACTGACCTGCACTTCTTCCCTTATCCTGCCATTAATCACCCGTTCCCAAAGCTTCATAGTGTGGCTCAGTAACTTGATGCCTCGATAATTTGCGCACTTTTGTACATCACCTTCTCACTTTCGAGACAATGGAGAGGAAATTTGATATCCTTATGACTTGTTGGTCTGAGATTTACATGAATTAATTACAGCAATTAAATGTAATGTAACTGGATTTACGTTATTTTTCGATAAAAAAAATTGAAGCTGTATTTTGTTTTATCTTATCTAGTTGCTCCAAAAAATACGTCATTGAAGATTTTGCCGTTGAGCCCCAAGGAAGGATTAGTGATAAAAATGAAGTGTACTTCAGAAGCTAATCCTTCGGTTTCAAAATATGAATTTTATAAAAATAACACACTTATTGGTACTTCAATATCTGGAATGTACAATTTCACTTCGACGAATTGTTCATCAGACTCTGGAGTTTATAAATGTGTTCCTTCCAATGCATATGGAAATGATTCTGTATCAAAACAGGAGATAAACATTTACGGTATGTTATCTTACTTACTCAGCAAGTTCTTTAATTTTACATGGCAAGTGGTGTGGTATGCAAATGATATAAATGATCTCTCTTGGATGTAAGCTTAATCTGAAAGGTTTTACACAGTTTGTATTTCGATTTTGTTTCCTACTTTATATTTTTGTCCTTGCAAATTTCTTTCCTCTTGTTTGTTCTTTGTTATAACTTAAAAATACTAAAAAGTCTACATAACGTAAAGCGTCAATATTTTTAGAATGCAGCTTCCAAATATCGATAGCAAGGTAGGATGTCCTGGACTTATTTGTAAATTGTGTAAATGCTACTCTAGAATAGAATAAAATAAAATAGAATAGAATAGAATGGAATTAGAATGGAATTAGAATGGAATTAGAATAGAATTAGAATGGAATTAGAATGGAATTAGAATGAAATTAGAATGGAATTAGAATGGAATTAGAATGGAATTAGAATGGAATTAGAATGGAATTAGAATGGAATTAGAATGGAATTAGAATGGAATTAGAATGGAATTAGAATGGAATTAGAATGGAATTAGAATGGAATGACCTGACCAACAATGATCTGAACAATTATTTATGGCTTTCGCTTGGCAAATAGTCTTTTGCTACTGCCTAATAGTTATTTGCAAAATACACAGTGATATATGTAAAGATACATTTTAAAAAGTTGGAAAAACAAGCCAATCATTATGCAATTCTTGCACAATCGTTTCTTTTTGATATCTTAATATCTTAAAATATCTTTTATCAAACCATTTCAAAATAGCAAAATAAGTTACATGTTTCCTGCTACTATTTATAAATAGCAAAAATTTGAAGACATATGAAATAACATAAAACGATGATTCGGTCTCTTGAGACATTAAATTGTTTCAGTACTACTGCTGATAAACATGAATCCCATTTCTATACCCTGGTTCTATTTTAGTAGACAGAAAGACTAGATTAAGGTCTTTATGTCATTTGTTTTAGTTCATACTATTGGAAGGACGTATTGAGGATTGTTCTTTTTTGATTATTGTACATCAGCACGAATAATTACAAAAAGGCTTAATTAAATTGCTGTAGCTTTTTTATGGTAAAAGGTATATATATATCAGGTGCCATATCCCGTAAGGACGTTGGCGATCACGGACTTCCACAGCTTCCGGGCTTTAGTGGTATTTAGTGGTCTTTAGAAGTACTTGAGCTGTTTTGTTCGTCCAATTTACTAATGTTCTCCATGTATGTTAATCTCTGTTTACCTTTCCCATTGATCTTGCCGGAAATGCTCAGGTTTTCCAGGTGTTCCTTATGCATTATATGTCTTAAAAACTCCAACTGTCTCTTTCGGATTGTTTTTAAAAGAGAACGATTTACTCCTGCTCTTCGTAGCACCTCATCATTTGTTACTCTCTCCGTTCAAGATAATAAAAACCACATCTCTGCCGCTTTAATTCGCTTTTCCATCCCTTTCGTAATTGTCCTACATTCACTACCATAAGTGAGAATGGAGAACACGTAGCAATTTAACATTCTGATCTTGGTAGACATAGACGTTTTGCTGTCTTTCAGTACGTTTCCAAGCTTTTCAAATGCATCTTTTCCCATTCCGATTCGTTTCCGGATCTCCCGATCACATTTGCCATCTGTGGTAATCATGCTGCCAAGATAGTTGAACTGTTGTACTTGTTTTATAAATATATTACCAATTGATAACTTTCACTGTTTTTCTGCTTTTTCTTTGCTGATAGTCATACACTCTGTCTTCTTAACATCAATTGACAAGCCTTTGTTTCTGCTGGATTCTACAAACAGTGTCTAGTAACTCTTGCAGCTTTTCTTCTGAATCTACAATCAGCACAGTATTATCTGCGTATCTTAAGTTCTTAACATTCTGCCCTCCTACAACTAACCCTTGTAATGGTTATAAATCTCTAAGAATGATATTGCTGTACAATTTGAAAAGATCTGGGATAAATACGCATCCTTGCTGAACGCCTCTCTTGATGTCAGTATATGAGCTATTGTCACCGCCTATGTGCATGAACGCTGTTTGCTCCTAGCATAGGTTTCTTAGAATTCTTAAATCCTCTCCGTCCAGGTTTAAATCTTGAAGCATGTTAAATAGTTCCTAATGTTGCACTTTATCGAATGTTTTTGTGTAGTCTATAAAGCAAACATAAAGGTCCTTTTGCATTTCAATAGCTCTTTCGGAAAGCACTCGCAGGATAAAAATCGCATTCCTCGTACCGGCATCTTCAACGAACCCAGACTGTTCTTTCCCTATTTCCGGCCTTATCTTATTTCTTGCTATTTTCATCAAAATTCGTAAGAGAACTTTTATCACATAGCTCATTAGGCTTATCGTTCTGTGCATTTCACATTCAATTGCACCAGGTTTCTTTGGCAGGGCTATGAACATTGATTTACTAAGATCTTCTGAAATATCACTACTGTCATAAATTTCATTCAAAACTTCTGTGAGCTTGTCAATGCCGAAGTCTTATAGTGCTACAATCATCTCTAATACTACTTCATCCGGACCTGCAGCTTTATTTTTTTCATCTTGTGCAATGCAGCTCTGACTTCAGATGTTAGGATTTTCGGACCCTCGATGAAGTTCCTAATCTCTGGTTTACAGCCTCTATCGTCAGCAAAAAGATTATAAATGTATTCTGTCCATTGTTCTAGTACCTTGTCTTTTTCCATGATCATTTCACCATC
>RDPX01000052.1:1464734-1518014 GCA_003991215.1 Morbakka virulenta | reverse complement strand
CATCTGTTTGTCTTACGAACTGTCCGTGTAACGGTTTTTCTTTCCATTTGCTTGTTCTTTCACTCCTCCTTCTTTTCATAAACGTACCAGCATTTTCGTTGACATCCGTCGCCCCTCTCACACTTCTAGCCGCAATAATCAAATCTTCTTTACTACTTTCAACATAGCTGTTTAGACTAGCCCTTGTCTGCAGTATTGTGTCTTCCACACTCAATAGTCCTCTGCCACCTACCTTTCTTGGTAAGTAAAGCCGATCAACATCACTTTTTGGGTGGAGGGCCTTGTGCATCGTTAACAATTTCCTAGTTCTTTCATCAAGTTGCTTCATTTCTTTCACCGTCCAGTCAATGAAAGCAGCCGAGTATCTAATCAGTGAAACAGCATATGTGTTAATGGCCTGTATAAGATTTCCCCCATTCAGTTTAGTTTCCAGAAATTTTCTAACTCGTCTTTTGTATTCTTTAGATATGTTGTCTTTCATTTCCTTACTCTTGACTACATCAGCCTCGAGAATTCCAAGGTATTTATAACCCTCTCCTTCTTTCAAGCCTTTGATTTCACAATCATCAGGAAGTTTGATACCAGAGAAATTCTTCAACACTCCTTTGTACATTCTCAAGACAGCACATTTCTCAATGCCATATTGCATTCCAATATCATTACTGAAGATTCCGACCGCCTGTACAAGCGAATCTAAGGCCTCTTGACTACCAGCATATAGCTTTAGGTCGTCCATGAATAATAGGTGATTAATCTTTTGCTGATTTTTTTCGAAGTGATATCCTTGCTTTATATTTCTGAGGATATGGCTAAGAGGTATCAAACAAATTACAAAGAGCAATGGCGATAAGGAATCACCTTGAAAGATGCCTCTTTTAATAAGGACTTCACCTAAGCTCTCATTGCCGCATATCAACTCCACTCTCCATGAGCCCATACTCTTTTCAATCATCTTGAATATATTCTCATTGATCCCTAAAGACGTCAGATGCTCCATGATCCACATATCCTTTTCACCTCTTTCAGAATCATTCTGTTGATAAAGAGAAGATCATGTGTACCTTTGGCGTTTTTGCTACAACCTTTTTGTTCATTGTGTAGATACTTTTTATCATAAAGGTAAGATTACATTTCTTCAGAAATTATTCCAGTAAGTATTTTCCAGACTAGTGACAAGCAAGTTATTGGTCGGTAGTTATTAGACACGTTTCCTTTAGATTTTTCATTTTGAATTAAAACAGTTCTACCTTTCGTCATCCACAATGGAACATCGTGCAATTCTACAGACTGTTGGAGATATCTGCAGAATTCTAGATGTAAACTAGTGAAATTTGTAATCCAGAAACCCTGCGCTAGGTCTGGCCCTGGGGCTTTCCAGTTTGGCAATTTCTTCAAGACTTTAGAAAACTTTTTTGGAGATATTTTGATATCGGTTTGCTTATCACTGTCTTCAAAAGTATTCTTAAAGTCATGTAGCCAATCAGCATAACTGTTATGTACTTGTTCTTGCCCCCAAATTCCTGACCAAAATTCTTGGACCTCAATTGGATCAGGAATTTCGCTTTCTGAGTCAACTTTGCTTTCTAAATCTCGGTAGAACTGACCTTGATTATTTCTGAAAGTTCTATTCTGTTGGTATTGGCTTATGCGATTGCTGTACCGCTTGATTTTTCCAGTTATAGCTTTAATCCTCTGTTTTATTTCTTCCCTCACAACATTTATTGACTTTTGCTTGATCTTGTATTTTATTTGAAGCCGGTTTTTTGACCTAGGTTTTAATCTGTTTTCTTCGATGAGACTATTAATAAGCCCAAGGTCTTTATTAAGTTCTTTTAACTTATTGTCTAGTCTCTTTTTCCACCAAGGTTCTTTCCCTTTTTTTCTGGTTACCAAGTTGTTTGTTACAATTACAGCACCAGCATAGAAAAGATCATTAACTTCTGAGATAGTAGAAACTTTAACTTTTGATAGTAAAGAGTTGACCTTATTGAGTTCAGTGGTAATCTTGGCCTTTTGCATTCCTCTCAAAGGTGGTAGCCGTTCCCTGGTATTGTTTAGGAGTATCCTAATTTTTTGGAGCATTTGTTCTTCTTCGTCACGAAGCATACAACCAGGTATTTTCTTAGGGAACTCAGAATTGTGATCAATGTCATCCGACATTCCACAACCGTTAGGGGTGTTATCAACAATTCCCTCTGTATTTTCAGGTTTAGAGTTAACATTAAGGTCAATTCCTTCTTCTGATACAATAACCGTTTCATGCAATTCACCATTGGGAAAATCTTCGATGTTTCTTCTAATTTCCTATAATTCTACCTCTGACAGCCAATTCTTTTTTATGATATTGGATTTTTTGGTCGATCAACCTCTGTTCAGTAACATCAAATGTACCTTTACTCTTCCAGATCTCGTGCATTCTCTTTCTATATCCTCTTCGTTTAGGGCTACTCAGATAGAAACATTCCATAACTGTTTTATTTTCTTCTTGTGACCATTTCCTACGGGTCCTTCGTGAAGCAGTATCAGGATGACGACCGGGTCCCTGCTGCTGTGCCAGGGAACACCTGCCAGGCGAGGAGCTTTCATAATAAGATCCAGCTCCATTAACGCCGTTGTTTCCATCGCTTGAATAATTCATTTCACTCATCAAGAGGGTAGTGGTGATAAGGTGCCACAGCCACCAGTATTTTTATTGAGACACCATCTCTAGGGAAGTCGCTCACCAAATCCGACGATCCAACCCTAGCCATGAGACACATTTAAATCCCGCCAGACGTCAACCTGGAATTTAAAACTGCGGTTGGTTTATTATTCTGAGTTTTCCTTCTCATAGGACGATTGCCAACCAAGGTTTACGACCTCGTCCTGGACAGAAAAAGGAAAGAGACAGACATTCCGAGTTCGAAAGGATACATTTGAGCATATGGTATTTAGCTATCCTTGGAAACTCTTTGTTACCGTACCTAACGCTCCAAACTATTGGAATAACTTTGATGTTACTGTACTCCCAAATTCTTTTGAGCTCCCATTTCAAGACCTGATACCTATCAACTTTCTCCGTTTCTCTGTATAGAGATAAAGAAACGGAGAAAGTGTATAAAGTGTATCAAAATGACACACAACGTCTTTAATTAAACAATTCCTTGTTAGTTTGTCAAAAATTAAGATATCAGGCTTTTTGCGTTCAAGATGTTTATCGGTCTGTACTTGAAAGTCCCACAGTATTTTAACTTTCTGATTTTCAGTCACCGATTGGGGTTTATGTTTATACCACTTTTCATGAGGTAGATTACTCATCCTGCATGAATCCCAATGAATAACTTTAGCAACAGCGTCATGCCTCTATTGTTATTACATTCAGATAGAAATGAACAACGGTTTCATCTCGCTCTCCACTCAATGGTGGGTTGTTCTCAGTTTTATCGATATAATGTTTGATTGATCTAGTACTCAATGCTTGCTCTTGCGCTGCCATAATCATTCCCTCTGTTGCTTTTTTAAGATCTCCGTTTTGAAGCCAGTTCCATGAGCTTTGGTCTCTACAGTCATCTGTTTTCTTAAAGAAAACGCTATGCATTTCTTTACTCTCCAAGTTGTTTCTCCTTTCCCCCACAATTCCATTCTTAGCTTTGCCTTGATCTAACATACCTTCCTTTATCACAGATTTCAGCTTAGGTTCTTCACTTTCTGACACGTACTTATAGAGGCTGTTTTTCTCTATCAGCACACAGTCTTCGACGCTGATCATAGATCATACCTCTTCCCCCATCAGATCTCTTTAGATAGAGTCTGTCTACATCCCCACTCTTTTGAAACATGCTATTCATGGTAAGGCGCTCCCTTGTTTGTCTGTCCAGTTGTTTCAGCTCGTTAACATTCCACTGTATGACACCTACACTGTACCGAATAATCGAGACAGCTCTCGCATTTATGGCATTTAGAACTTTTCTTACTGTTTAAATAAGATTTCAAGATGGTCCTAAGTCTTCTCACGTATTCTTTTGTCAATTTTTGTTTCATCTTCTTGCTCTTAATCGTATCAGTTTCCCACACTCCAAGGTATTTATGACCTTCATCTTTGTCAATTTCCATGATGGTTTCTCCCGATGGTACGTAAATCCCTTTACTTTTGCTGATCTTTCCTCGTTTCATGACCAGAACTCCGCACTTACTAATTCCAAACTCCATGCCTATGTCATTGCTGAATATGTGCACAGTCTTTACGAGCGTATCAAGTTCATTCTCGTTTTTAAATCATCCATAAACAAAAAGATGATTTATGGATATTTTTTATTTTTCAAGTTCATAGCCAGCCTTCACCTTACCCAAAACTAAAGATAACAGATTTAAACTTATAACAAATAGAAGAGGGGACAAACTGTCACCCTGAAAAATCCCTCACTTGACCTTCACTTTTCCTAAGGATACTCGTCCAGATGTTAGCTCCGTTTCCCAGTTCTGCATACTATTCCTGAGTGTCTTAATATTTTCAGCTATTTTGAAGATATTAAGGCACTTCAGAATCCAAGAATGTGGAACCATATCGAAGGCCTCTTTATAATCTGTCCAATCCATTGCCAGTCCAGTATGTCATCTCTTACAGTTTCATATGATCATGTTGTCAATTAGCAATTGATCCTTTGCGCCGGGCGACATCCCTTTTGTTCCATAGATAACAGATTATCATTTTCAAGATAACCGTAAATTTCCTCTAGAGATTATTCCGGTAAACAGTTTCCATAAAAGTGACAAACAGGTGATTAGTCAAAAGTTCGTTACTTCATTACCCTTGCTTTTGTCCTTAAGTATAAGGACAGTTGTCCCTTTCGTTAGCTAATCAGGTACATTTCCTGATATCAAGCAATCATTCAGCATTCCTGTGACAATAGAGTGGAGTGAGGTTAAGTTCTTTTGCCAGTAACCTTGAACCCCGTCCGGTCCAGGAGATTTCCAGTTCGATAACTTTCCTAACTGTTTTTTGAAATTTTCATAAGTTATGGTTAAATAAGCTTGATTAGCATGCTCCTTTGTTTCTTCCTCTACTTGCCCAATGCAATCTGCATCTGTGTGGCTAACATCTTTCTCCCATATACCCCTCGAGAATGTTCTTGACTCCTCCAAGTCAGGTATTTTATCATGGTTTCTCTCTATTCCTTCCAACTTTTCAAATAGCATCTTCTGGTTATCATTGAACATTCTGTTCTGCTGGTACTGGTTCGTTCTCCCTTCGTAACATGTAATTTTAGCACTTTTCACTGTCACTCTTTGTTTTAATTCCTCGATCACTACTTCCAAACCTTTTCTCTTGATCTTATACTTTTCTAATAATCTATCTTTTGTGTTTGGGTTTTTCAAAGAACCACTTTTCAATGATTCTAGTTTACCTATATCGTTTTCTAAGTTCTCTTATGTGGTTGTTTAAACACTTTTTCCTCCAGGGTTCGGTTTTAGTTCTATCTTTTTACCTGACCGTAATGCCTAGCAGCTGTCTCACGACGTTGGCCGAGGCTTTTAAGGTTTCATTACATTGATGTAAATTTTCTTTCTGCAAGTATGGAATAACCTTATTCACTTTTGAGGTGGCTTCTTTAAGTTTTTCCTTTCCACGAATCTAAGGTTTAACGGTCTTTCATTATTACAGTTCAGTTCACTAATCATCATTTCAAACATTTCAATATCATCGTCAATTAGTCCATCCGCTCTCATTGTAGCAATAACTTCAGTAACGTTGAAAACAGACGGTTTATTGTCAGTATATTCTTCCGGATTTTCGATGGGTTCCGCTTCTACATCAACCTAATCAAACTCTATATCATCATCAACTGATTCCCTTTCCCCGCAATTTTTCCTTTCAATCTCTCTCTTCAATTCTTCCATTTCCAGTTTTGATATCCGACCATTAGTTTTAATTACTCGAGCTTTCCCTGCAGTTTCTCTTCACTTAGGTCAAAATTCCTAATATATTCCAAATTTCAAACTTTCAAGCGTTAAAAGTTGAACTTGGGAGTATGTGAAACATGCGAGTCACTGTCGTTCCTAATGTAGCTGGACGATGAGGTTCTATTCCAAAGAAACTGCTTTTCTGCCTGAAGCAATTCAAGATCAAGTACGATTTGAGTATATGTATATGAAGATGTTTATGTAGATGTAGATGTGTATATATATGTATAATTATAATCATCTCAAAAGCCCTTCAACACTGCTCTGAGTAGAGTAGTATGCCAACAATATGATGATTTATCTATCTATCTATCTATCTATCTATCTATCTATCTTTTTCTGTAAATATTTTATGTAGTTTAATGTCATTTTCTGTGTTATTAACGCATTTTACAGTGCAAAAAGATTTAATCCACCATAGCATCTGTCATAAACCTTCTGCGTTTAATCCTGTGCTGCACCTTTGTTACCAATTACCCCAATTTAAACAACACATATTCCTTTATTTTGCCATTTAACTGACTTTTTAAGCACCAGGTTTTTTTCCTGCTCAACATTTCATCTTCATTGTTCACTTTGTTGTGTTCTGATTGTAAGATACGCATGAGCATAGAGTGGCGTGTTAAATAAAAAAATAATACGATACATATGAGATTTACGAATGTATTGTTAGTTGAAGAAATATATATAGGTAGAATTGAATACGTTGAATACATCTCATTTTCTTACTATACAAAACACTTTTCCATAACTGATATCTTATGTTGCCAATTCCAATGATGACCCATTTTTTACTACCTAGCTTTACCCAGATTATAGAAAAATTTCGCTGATTTCGAATATTTGTAATCTTGGTATCGAATAATCAAATAAATAATCGCTAGACGCTCACTAAATTTTAAGAAGAGGAATGAAGATAAAGTTTGAAACTTCCTAAATGCATCTATTAAAATCGCAAGACAGTGCAACTACCTTTTTTGAAAGGCAAAGGAAGGTCATCTCTCTGCATATTACAAAGGCATGCCAGCTACTTCATCCTATTTTATCAAAAAAATAATTTTAAAAAATTGAAATTTGCATTCTTCTTACGTTAAAATACCAGGGGCTTCAAATATCTACCTCCTGACTCCGTTTCGATTAATTATACAGTTATTTTCAAAATAATTAGCCTGCTATTCTTTCGCATAATTCCTTAGCAACCTCAATAAGAATAATAATTAAGGAGACAAAAATAATTAAGGAAAGGACTTTGGGATAAACATCCAATAAACATCCAATTCTTTCCTTGATTATTTTTCTTTTTTTAAACTTTTAGCACAAAACACTGTTTTTACAGTAACACATAAGAAAATTAAACTAAATGTTCTTTACGGATTTCATTATTTTCCTGTATGTGCATTAAAAGCACAAGAAGGTTATAAGCATATGTTTATTGTGACCCAATGAAACCTTTTTATATTCACTAATTACCTTTGATTTTTGTCCATTTCTTTTTAGTTGGTCCCCTCCTAGTTATTACACTCTATTCTATAAACTTTCTTTGTGATCTTTCCTATAAATTTATTTGTCACAATTTATTTTATACAATACTGAAGGAAATTTACTACTTTTTAAGACTCTGACTGGCTGCGGGAGATTCACTAGTTTCTGGAAAGCTTTTTTCTGTAATTAAAAAAAATCAATAAAACCACCCTACACTGTTCAGTCTGTTTTACCTCTGTTAATTTTGGTTAAAAAATTGTATTACAAATTTTAATATTTTAGGGAGCACGATAACTATGACGGTGATATAAAAGTACACCTACACTAACATTTTTATATTTTAAACATTTCATCCCATCAACAGATGAACAAATAAAATTCCAGAGTGCTCAATATTTACTAAAATAGAGCCAATGTAAGTTAAAATTATATTTCAATATAGATCTGATGAATGCGTGAGCAAGAAACTCAGTTATGTACTCTTTCATCAAAAATATTGAAATATAATTTTAACATATTTTAAACATTTCACTGGAAAATAGGTAATTTATTTTCTTTCTTTGGATATCTTTTGACATTTCTGTGGTGAGATACAAAGAGAAACCTGTCTTTCTTGTAAATTTTAGAAAAAACATTTTTCAAAATGCTACTTGAGACATTTATTTATCAATTCACACCACATTTGGTATGTAGAAAATACTTGCCACGTTGTCCATATTTGGGGCGCCAATTCTCTTCCTATGTTATATAATGCTTCCTTTCTTCGACCAACGTTTCACATGTAATGTATTCTATTTATCTTTTACTTTTTCTATAAAAATACATCACTGAGAAATATTTTATCCCCTTTTTTAATTGCATAATGTGTTGTAATATTTGAAAACAGAAGTCAAAAATTTCGGGGAGTATTACACAATCTAGCAAGTTGTACTAATTAAGGGAACGAGGAGTGGAAAAGTTCAAAAGACCACCTGCTAAAGAAAGAAGGGTTGAGGGAGCGAGTAAAATAATTAAGTATATGACAAGAGGAAACATTACATTGAGAGTAAATCGACAAAACAAATTAAAGAAAGGAAACAGAGCGGCTAGGCTCCAGAAATATATTTCATGAAAAATATCTACAGAAAAGCCATGGCACTGTAACATTGAGACAATGAGTGGCCCTCAGAGTGTGGAGTAAGACCAATAAGTTCTTTGTACAGGGAAAGCGTTACTAGGAAAAGGGTTCCTTACTCTGTCGTTTAATAAATGTGACCGTAATAAAAAAAGGTATAAAACTGTGCACATTTCCAGCAGGACTGGTTTAAACATATTTTGTATTTTGTAATAGGTGGAACAATTATTTGAACAAATGTAGTTTTTTCTTCATGTTTCTATGTATATTTTTTTTCTTTTGTTGTACCAGAGAAACAAATTTTAATTAGATCTGACAAAAAATTATTCTGAAGCAAATATATTTAAAGAGGGTTTTCCTTATTTATCCTAATAATTTGGAATTTTTAAATTTCCTACATTCAGATCGCCCAAAAAATACATCATTGGAAGTTGTCACAAAAAATCCTAGAGAAGGAATTGTCATACAGTTGAGATGCACTACAGACGCATACCCGTCAATATCTTACTATTTATTTGAAAAAGGAGGAAAAGTAGTTCAAAACTCTAGCAGTAACCACTACACTTTTTCGTCTAAAGACTGCAGAAAGGAAGGTGGGACGTACAAATGTATTCCGTTTAACATGATGGGCAGTAATTCAACAGATACTACGGTTGTTTCAATTTATGGTAAGATTTAATTTTTTTATAACAGTTATAACGGTTTTTTCATGAAATTGAAAGTAAGAAGACAAGGCAGTAGGACCTCCCTGAGCCGAATCGCATATTGAATACTCCAGTAATGCAAGTAAGAGTAAATACCATTCCTAAAATGACAAATTTTTAAAAGTGTGTAAGTATATCGATTATATAGGAATTAATAAGTAAAAGCCAACTAAAGAAAGGTAAATTAAATTTGAACTTTCACACATACGATTATTGTCCTCCCTGCCCAGCTTCTTTACCCTTTAGTCACAGAGACATTCAGATTAAGAACATAAATTTTACAACTCAGCAAAAATAACTGTTTGGAATTATTTTGTGTAGACCTATGTTATAAGAATTCATTTGAGACGTCTAAATTATTTCAGATGTCTAAATTTATTTTAGATGTTTAAATGCATTTTAAATGTCTAACTATGTTTTATATGGTTAAATATATTTTAGATGTATAAATTTACAATCGATTTTTAAATTTATTTCAGATCTCTAAATTTATTTGAGATGTTTAAATGCATTTTAAATGTCTAACTATGTTTTACATGGTTAAATATATTTTAGATGTATAAATTTACAATCGATTTTTAAATTTATTTCAGATCTCTAAATTTATTTGAGATGTTTAAATGCATTTTAAATGTCTAACTATGTTTTACATGGTTAAATATATTTTAGATGTATAAATTTACAATCGATTTTTAAATTTATTTCAGATCTCTAAATTTATTTGAGATGTTTAAATGCATTTTAAATGTCTAACTATGTTTTACATGGTTAAATATATTTTAGATGTATAAATTTACAATCGATTTTTAAATTTATTTCAGATCTCTAAATTTATTTGAGATGTTTAAATGCATTTTAAATGTCTAACTATGTTTTACATGGTTAAATATATTTTAGATGTATAAATTTACAATCGATTTTTAAATTTATTTCAGATCTCTAAATTTATTTGAGATGTTTAAATGCATTTTAAATGTCTAACTATGTTTTACATGGTTAAATATATTTTAGATGTATAAATTTACAATCGATTTTTAAATTTATTTCAGATCTCTAAATTTATTTGAGATGTTTAAATGCATTTTAAATGTCTAACTATGTTTTACATGGTTAAATATATTTTAGATGTATAAATTTACAATCGATTTTTAAATTTATTTCAGATCTCTAAATTTATTTGAGATGTTTAAATGCATTTTAAATGTCTAACTATGTTTTACATGGTTAAATATATTTTAGATGTATAAATTTACAATCGATTTTTAAATTTATTTCAGATCTCTAAATTTATTTGAGATGTTTAAATGCATTTTAAATGTCTAACTATGTTTTACATGGTTAAATATATTTTAGATGTATAAATTTACAATCGATTTTTAAATTTATTTCAGATCTCTAAATTTATTTGAGATGTTTAAATGCATTTTAAATGTCTAACTATGTTTTACATGGTTAAATATATTTTAGATGTATAAATTTACAATCGATTTTTAAATTTATTTCAGATCTCTAAATTTATTTGAGATGTTTAAATGCATTTTAAATGTCTAACTATGTTTTACATGGTTAAATATATTTTAGATGTATAAATTTACAATCGATTTTTAAATTTATTTCAGATCTCTAAATTTATTTGAGATGTTTAAATGCATTTTAAATGTCTAACTATGTTTTACATGGTTAAATATATTTTAGATGTATAAATTTACAATCGATTTTTAAATTTATTTCAGATCTCTAAATTTATTTGAGATGTTTAAATGCATTTTAAATGTCTAACTATGTTTTACATGGTTAAATATATTTTAGATGTATAAATTTACAATCGATTTTTAAATTTATTTCAGATCTCTAAATTTATTTGAGATGTTTAAATGCATTTTAAATGTCTAACTATGTTTTACATGGTTAAATATATTTTAGATGTATAAATTTACAATCGATTTTTAAATTTATTTCAGATCTCTAAATTTATTTGAGATGTTTAAATGCATTTTAAATGTCTAACTATGTTTTACATGGTTAAATATATTTTAGATGTATAAATTTACAATCGATTTTTAAATTTATTTCAGATCTCTAAATTTATTTGAGATGTTTAAATGCATTTTAAATGTCTAACTATGTTTTACATGGTTAAATATATTTTAGATGTATAAATTTACAATCGATTTTTAAATTTATTTCAGATCTCTAAATTTATTTGAGATGTTTAAATGCATTTTAAATGTCTAACTATGTTTTACATGGTTAAATATATTTTAGATGTATAAATTTACAATCGATTTTTAAATTTATTTCAGATCTCTAAATTTATTTGAGATGTTTAAATGCATTTTAAATGTCTAACTATGTTTTACATGGTTAAATATATTTTAGATGTATAAATTTACAATCGATTTTTAAATTTATTTCAGATCTCTAAATTTATTTGAGATGTTTAAATGCATTTTAAATGTCTAACTATGTTTTACATGGTTAAATATATTTTAGATGTATAAATTTACAATCGATTTTTAAATTTATTTCAGATCTCTAAATTTATTTGAGATGTTTAAATGCATTTTAAATGTCTAACTATGTTTTACATGGTTAAATATATTTTAGATGTATAAATTTACAATCGATTTTTAAATTTATTTCAGATCTCTAAATTTATTTGAGATGTTTAAATGCATTTTAAATGTCTAACTATGTTTTACATGGTTAAATATATTTTAGATGTATAAATTTANCAATTTCTAAATTTGTTTTTTATGTTTAAATGTACTTGAGATGTTTAAATGTATATGGGTTGGCCAAATTTATTTTAGATTTTTAAATGTATTTTAGATGTCTATATTTACATTAGATGTTTAAATTTCTTTGAGATGTTTAAATGTATTTTAGATATTCAAATGTATTTTAGAAGTTTAATTTTTTTTAGATATTTATATATCTTTTAGATGTTTCAATGTATTTTAGATGTCTAAATTTATTTAGGTTTTTAAAACTATTTTAGAAGTCGAAATTTACTTTAGATGTTTAAATGTATTTTATATGTTTAAACTTTTTTAGATATTTACACATCATTTAGATTTTTTAATGAATTTTAGATGTCTAAATGTATTTTAAATATCCAAATTTATTTGAGATGTGTAAAGTAATTTTAGATGTTTGAATTTTTAAAGATGTTAATATATCTTTTAGATGTTTAAATATATTTTAAACGTCTAAATTTATTTTACATGTTTAAATGTATTTTAACTAACTAAATTTGTTTTGGATGCTTAAATGCATTTTAAATGTCTAACTTTCTTTTATATGGTTAAATAAATTTTAGATGTTTATATATCTTTTTGGTGTTTAAATATATTTTAGATGTCTAAATTCATTTTTGATGTTTAAATTTATGTTAGATGTCGAAATTTATTTCAGATGTTTAAATGTATATGAGATGTTTAGATGTATTTTAGATGTTTAAATTTTATTTGATGCTTATATATCTTTTAGTTGTTTAAATGTATTTTAGATGTCTAATTTTTTTAAATACTTTAATATATTTTAAATGTCTTAAGTTATTTTAGACGTTTAAATTTAATTTTAGTTCTTTTGGAGATTTATTTGCTTATAACTATAACTGAAAATATTATAATACAGAAAAAATTATATGTTTTGGCCTAAAGTATCAATTTGTTCCCATTTATTGTCGTCGAGATCACTGTGTGGTCTTCAAAGCCATCCTGTTTATTTTGTTCAATTTTATTCGAATATTGCAATTGAAATCACCTTTATTTTGTTCGAAATCTTTTATGCTGGCACTCGACTCGACCAAGACACTAAAAAAGAAGGAACAAGTTAAGTCAATTTTTATTGATACGAAAAACAATGAGGGGATCGAAAAAGCTTACCATCATTGTTTGTGATTAGCCAAAGAAAACAAAAGGGATCAATAAACCTAGGCTTCTTTTTAATTGGTTGTCTGAAACAATTAAAGGCTATAAACAGATTCTTTTTGTCTACAAGGAAAAATTGATTATAGTGTATTTTTTGTAGATTCAAATACTTGTAGTGTTCTTATATATGGGTATTGTAGATTTGCCATACTTTTTGTTGTATTTCAAAATGAAGAAAACAGCAGTAAGTTTATTACACACTTTTCTTTTTATAAGAATAGAAAAATTTCATTGAGCGTGAAGTATTCCTATAATTTGACAAAATATAAGAGTGAAATATTCTTAATATATTCTTAAATTTTAGTTTTTATTTTTTCCAATCAGCTTGAAAATTGTGTATTGTGTAACAACGTATTGTGTTTAAATTTAAATCAAAGCAAATAAATTTTTATTTTATTAAGCAGGCTTATCGTTAAAAAATTAGGAAAACATTATTTTAGTTAGAAATGTATGCCTATTGAATTAAATTAGTTCAAAATTGATTTTTTAAGAAAAATATGAACTCAATTTATAATATGTAGAGCTTTTTTGAAGAAAATTCTTATTTTACTATAATTTAAATTTTTTTTTAAATGTGTAGTTTTTTGGGGGGACACCCGATATGTATCATGAAGTGTGTTCAGAAAGATTTCAGACTTGTCTTATTTTAATTGCTATAATATTTCTGTTTTACTAAAATTTTATTCCTGTGAAACTCACTCTGGAAAAATTCTTAAGATATTCTTACAAATTAGGCAATTTTCACCCTGATATTCTTATAGAAGCAATTCTTATAAAAAGAAATGCGTGGATTAACCTGGGAAATCTCTATTCCTTCTTAGTGTTAATTGCCAAAAATGAAGTTGTTCCCCATTTTGATCTGTTAGTGAAAAACACCTTAAACTCTGTAAAGCCATTGTGTATCGAAAGCCAACCTTTACTGGACGATAGTTGCGGTGGGACTAATTTCGTTCCACAATGTTTGAAATAGTACTCATAGCATTTATAAATTATTTATTATAATTATATTTTATTTATTGCTGTCATTATTTCCTCAACCGGTGAAGAAAATATATTAAAAATTAAACAAATTCTGTTGAGTAATGATGACCTTGACAATGCAATAGACTAAGCTATTCAATATTAATTACCTGGCTTCAAATGTCGTGTGAAACATAGCTCCGATAAGTGCCCTCTATACCTCAAACTATCCAGAATAGCCTAAATTGAAAATCAAATTACAAGGACAGTCCTCAAATGTTATCTTGCTACTGCACCAAAGCAATTTTCATGTCGCAAAAACAAAAGTCAATCTACGTAAAAATGTCGTAAAGTAGATAGCAGAGCTCCTTCGTTCATACTATTTCGGTATTTAGTCCCTAATTGAATAATCCATTTATATATGTATGTACATATATATATATATATATATATACATATCTATAGAGAGAGATGCAGTATATCTACAATATATCCACTAATAATTTGCTTTTCTTAATTCCTTTACATAGGTCCCCCAATGCCTCATATTTCTACTCCTATGGTCAAAGTCAACGAAAGTAACAACATTACACTGATGTGTCATGTGAAAGGATGTCCCACCCCAAATATCACGTGGTACAAAATGGGAAACTTAAATAAAGTTCTCTCAAGCCAGGCACAACTTGCTCTGGTTAATGTGCATCCAGTGGATCAAGGCGTTTACTACTGTTTTGGGTCAAACAGAAAAGAAAATAGGTCCAGTGAATCAAAGGTTATAGTCAATTGTAAGTATTTCATCACATGTGTAGAGTATTTCATCAAAATCCTCGGTTTTTGTTAGCAAACTTTAAAATTTTTGCCTACTGAATTAACCCATATGGACAATTTCATCTTCTCATAGGCACTTCTGAAACAATAGCGTTGATACCATCCTGCTGTTTGTATATCTTTAAACCAACTGATCCTCTCGTCCTCATTTGCTTTTTAATTTTGCACAGTATCTATTTAATGAACCCGGAACGCTCTCTTCCCTTGGAGTTATGATTCAAATGGTCTCTTTATTTACTGCTAGCTTCAATAGTGAGTTGAATAAATAAATTCAGTAAATTTCGTTATCTTCTCAGGTTTGAAATAAAAGCTGTTACAACTTTCTGTCATGTTCTTACCACTAATTGCAAATCGGCAAACCACTCTAACTAGTACTCCCTATTCTATTGATAAGACATAGGGTAAAACTTGAGGTACGTATAAGAGCTTAAAAGCAGTGGTGATTTCTAGGAGACGCAGGCGGAGAAGCCCTCCTTGTTACAATTCCTTTTGATTTTTAGGGGGCTCAAACTCAGAAGCAATTTCCATTGATCGTGCTTTTGAAAATTATCCAATTGTCCATAGCAAGTCTTAATGTGCTCTGTTTCCAAAGATCTTGATATGGTATACATCAATTGTTCATTCTTTTATCCCAAGCGCCTTTGTTTCTATTCCTTTCGGAATATATTGCTAGTTGATACGTCACAAGCACATTCATCTTTTCCATTAGGGATACGAAACCAAAGATATGATCTTGACACCTGCGTTTTGTTTTTCCTGTTTTTACTCTCAAAATTCGTACAATTCTTATGGTTGTTGTACAAAATAATGTATACATAGGATATAAAAAGGTGGGTTAATAGTTATCAGTCAAATGATTTATTAGTATAGTTGTATTTATCGTCAGATCAAACCAAGAAATTCATATTTTACGTTGAGTGTAGGAAACACTGATCTCGATAAGAGGAAAAGCCACGATTCACATTTAAATATTTCTTCACAAAAGCAGAATTTCCTTTTTTTGAGGGAAATCAGCAATTTGCATCGCTGGATCCAGATTTGGTGTCAATAAAAAAAGCTACAGGAAGAGATAGGGACAAGAGACATCATTCACAAAAACTATACAACAAGCTCGAAATTAATCTGGTTATTGGAGTGCAGAACAACAGATAAATTAAAAAAAAATACGGTAGGGCATTAATTAGTAATCGTAAGGTTCATAGCAACCTCTGCAGAAAAAATAAAAAGTGTTGGTATCCACATTCACACGAGTATTCCCATTCACATGACTATTCACACAGCCCATGAACGAGTAGGATGCAAAGTTAGGCTTGTAGGAGAGAAAACTGTAACACAAAGGTCGTCACTAAAAAAGATAGCAAAACATGAATAATCCAAAGCTGCTAAAGGAGTAGTGAAGCTTTTGAAGGCAAAAAAACAAAAATCGATAGAAA
Organism: Morbakka virulenta; assembly: GCA_003991215.1. Taxonomy (NCBI): domain Eukaryota; kingdom Metazoa; phylum Cnidaria; class Cubozoa; order Carybdeida; family Carukiidae; genus Morbakka; species Morbakka virulenta. The sequence goes on along the minus strand of RDPX01000052.1, from coordinate 1,501,618 downwards.
TATCTACAACTTGATGTCAAATAAAAAAACTAACAGACAAGTGTTTTTAAACAGAGTATCTCATTGCCTATAAAATTGTCTTTTCTTTAATTATCAAGATCTAACTTCAGGAAAGGAATGACATAACTTTAAGAACAACACTTGAGTCAAAATATTGTCCCAAGTAAAAAGTCCATTGCATTGCATAAAGCATGGATACAGAAATTGGTAAAAGAATTAAAGCAGAAGAAAGAGAGAGAGAGAGAGAGAGAGAGAGAGAGAGAGAGCCTTTATTACAAAAATTTCTAAAAGGCATGTGTATTCACTTATATTCCTTTAGTGGTAAATGATTCCCCAATTAATGGCGGGGGATTTGGCATTGGCAAACTGCCTGGTTAAGACCTACGATCGATTTTGCCATTGTTAATCCTTTAACTAAGTATTAATTTGACAAGGAATACCTTGTCAAAAATCGCATTGCATTTGTCTGTGATAATGCATCAGTAATACTTGGTGTTAAAGGTGATGTTGGAAAAAGATTGAAAAAACAGTTTCCTGCAATATTCATTTGTTTAAACCATGGACAATAGTTTCTTCTTTCGCATGTTGTGAAGCCAGTTTATGGTTTCCATGCGTTTCGTCAACAAACTATACAGCCAATATTGAAAGATTGAAAAGGAAAATTCCTCTTGGCAGCCTATATATACAGGGTATTTATTCCTATTATTGCATGAACACTTCAGCATTCGTTAAAGAATAAATCGGTCGACTCGGTTAAACGAGCTATATACTGTTGAACCTCGATTACCCGAACAAGAGGGACAGGAAGCAATTTGTTTGGAAAACTGATTGTTCGGATAACTGATTGTTCGGAAAAACTGATTATCGACAAACGAACGACACCTTACTCGATATACGTGTACGTGTATTTACGTTAAAACACACGATTACGTACATATTTACCCGGACCGGAAGATCTTGTTCGGATAATCCGAAATTCGGATAATCGGTGTTCGGATAATCAAGATTCAACTGTACAAGCAAAAGCTGGAAACAGAGAATCTGTAGAAGATATAGCTGTAATTAAAGATTGTCTGAGATATGTTCCCATATTTTCCGGATCTTCACAGAAAGTGCTTATAAGGGCCAAAGAGACTAACCAATGTCTGAAGTACATAACTGACGGTTTGGAAAAAAGTAGGGTACGCATTGCCTTGGGCAACTGTTTTTTCAGCAAACAGATGGAAATGATTTTGTTCTCAATGTAGTCCCTTTGCACAATTTTGAAAGAAGATCTACATATCTTTCAACAAAAGCCAGTTGTTGTAAGCTCTTATTGATAATATCAAAGCCAACATGTTGGACGCTAGCAACGAACAACTCTTAACGCACCAAGAGATTTTGCAAACCGACAGATGGCCATGTGATAGAGATGTACTTTAGCTAGAAGAAGAAAGCTTACTAATGAACCTCTGCCAAATATTGCAAGGATTGGTCATGGAATTTGAGATTACGAGACTGATCTTTGAAAAAACACCTGATTCCGTTGAAAATTTGATGCAGGGAATACTGCTTACTATCTCAATAAGATCTTCAGAGAATAAAAAAGGCTTTTGTAAATGAGCCTAGTTTTTACTGCACCTCAACCAGCTCTTGCAATGACGATTTTGTCGTTACTTCCTTTCATAAAAATATAAATAAATGAGCCTCAAACAAACATATTGGGCCCACTGAAATCGGTTGTCACAGTTAAGTATTGACACCCGAGTGAAATAAAAAAAGTTGTCAAGAAATTGAAAGAGTTTACTTCGGTAGAACTCATGCTAACATGACTACAAGTTCTATAACAAAACTTATTAAAAATTCTGTTCTGTTGCATTATAATATAAACATTGTTTTGTAGTTTTATTTTGATATCTTTGACTTTTCCATGGTTATTCATCCTTTTCAAATTATTATCTTTCATTTTTGTTTGCTTAAGCATTTGTTATTATTGTTATATACCAATAAAAATATGGGCGTCATCATAAAAGACTGCATCTATCCATCTGGAGTCTCCTTTGTTAAAGAAATCACCCATCCATACAAAGACTCAGTTGTAGCGGAAGTAAGAATTTATATTCTCTTAATCGTTAGTCCTTGGATAAATTGGAAAACGGTATCATAATTTCTATAGGTAGTCTTTAAGAAAATTAAAAGTGCTTAGCAGGCTGATTTATTGAATAAAGTTGCCTGACTCTGACGTCTCCAAGGTAATGATATATATCTCTGTATGTGTTTGTGCGCGTGTGTGTTTTACTGTTTTACAGTAAAAATATGTTATCAGTGATTTAAAAAACCATTGAAAAATTTGGTGTGGAAGAATGTGTGCCTATATTTTATTGTCCGATTTCATCAAACTTAACAGCAAACTTGTATATTTGGTTTTCGCACAATCGTACTAAACAAATTTTAGCAAATAAACGTTAAATCACAAAGCACTTATTTAAACAGAAATTGTGCTTTGTCGTTGGTTTCACAGCTCACGATTTAGTCAAGCACTGTAGTGTGACAGGAATGACTGGCGAGTCAGAAATGACAGCTACGTCACAGCCTCGAGATCGCAATATTTCTGTTAAAAAAACGGGGTCAGCATCGTTTGAACTGAGTTAGTCTTGAACTCTTAAGATTGACCTCAATATCTTGCAAGAAAACGAGCCTATTCCATCCAAGTGCTGACAACCATCTTCTCCATGTCATCTCTCCATCTTCCTTTCACCATCGTTCTTTCTCTCGGGGTCACCCCAATTGTGTTTTAGGACTATTTGGTATTGTTTTTTCTGGGAAGTTGTTCCTGCCCACTGTTCTCTTAGACTATTAATCATCTCTACTGTCATTCGCTTTTTTTATCTTCTTTCTGATGATCAAATTTCTGATCTTGTCCCTTCTGGTAGAGTATTGATCTTTTATTGATTCTCTGAGCAACCATCAGCTTCTTCTTATTTCGATCTTTGTGACATCAGATCTCCGCCTTTGGTTTTTGGTGATGTAATTACTGTGTTCATGATTTTTCTCTTTTGACATATAAGCAATTTTGCCTTACTCAAAAAACTTCACTGGAAGTAAAGATAACTTTAGTTATGGAGTGAAGAAAAGAAAGTTTCCTTGGAAAGTACAACATTTTTCAATTCTACTGAAATAATCGCTGTTACGTCCCTTCCAGAAACATAAAGTAAATGCTTGGTAAAGTAAGAGAAAGTGAAGTTTCAGGCTCAATATATCAGGTTTTGACAAAATGTTAGTGTTGAATACGATGGAACATTCTTCGGTATTTTATAACATCAGAGTAACTAGAATATGTAGTCTGTTCAATTTGTTATCTACCAAGCTCTACCTTAAAATAAGCTTTATTTTAGAAAGGCAAGACCAAAAACGTTTCTGTACTTGATACGTATACTTTATAACACAATCTACAATTTTTCATGAACATCTTTTTTATTGCTTTTTTCTCTCCACTTAGTTTCACCAAGAAATCTTCAGATTAAAACAAATATTCCTGATGGTAGCTACCTTAAAGAAGGAGATACTCTCACAGTAAACTGCACATCCGACGGCTATCCTAAAGCCAACTACATCTTTTATCAAAACGACAATATCTTGAATCAAACGTCTTCGGGTGTTCTTTCTATTGATAATACAGATTGTGTAAAACATTCTGGAAGTTACGGATGTAGTGCCTACAATTTCCGTGGAAAAAGCAAAGTGAAAAACACTACTGTTAAGATAGAAGGTTAGTATGGAATAATTTACCTTACTAAAAGAATCATAAAAAATAATATTTTAGAAGTAATGTTGAGATGCTTGAATTCCTATTAGTTTCTGAGTCACCAATTTGAATGGCCTTGTGACAACTTGGTCATTAATTTAGCGACAGTCACGGGTAATGGAATAATTGTTGACACTCGGGATTAAACACGTTATGATAAGATATAATGGCCGTTTCTGGGCACAAAAAGGTTTTAAAGTTTTAGAAAAGTGAAAAATACCTTTGCATCGGACTGCTTTCAAACTAGTACATATGAAATACCTTTGCACTGAACTGTTTTCAAACTAGTGCATATGGAATACCTATGCATCGAACTGTTTTCAAACTAGTGCATATGGAAATACCTTTGCATCGAACTGTTTTTGAACTAGTGCATATGGAAATACCTTTGCATTGAACTGTTTGTGAACTAGTGCATATGTAAATACCTTTGCATCGANAAATAATATTTTAGAAGTAATGTTGAGATGCTTGAATTCCTATTAGTTTCTGAGTCACCAATTTGAATGGCCTTGTGACAACTTGGGCATTAATTTAGCGACAGTCACGGGTAATGGAATAATTGTTGACACTCGGGATTAAACACGTTATGATAAGATATAATGGCCGTTTCTGGGCACAAAAAGGTTTTAAAGTTTTAGAAAAGTGAAAAATACCTTTGCATCGGACTGCTTTCAAACTAGTACATATGAAATACCTATGCATCGAACTGTTTTTGAACTAGTGCATATGGAAATACCTTTGCACTGAACTGCTTTCAAACTAGTGCATATGGAATACCTATGCATCGAACTGTTTTCAAACTAGTGCATATGGAAATACCTTTGCATCGAACTGTTTTTGAACTAGTGCATATGGAAATATCTTTGCATTGAACTGTTTGTGAACTAGTGCATATGTAAATACCTTTGCATCGAACTGTTTTCGAATTCGTGCGTATGGGTATCGTGATTTAATGTTCTACCACGAGCTATCACAATCTATATTTTATTGGATCAGTTTTGTCCCTGTAATAACATCTGGAAAGGGACGTTTGAAAAAAATTAAGGGGACGATAGTCTGAAGGAAGTAATTCTTTTCTCACTTTTTTGATTCCAACAAATTTTTAATGTTTTGGTTCGATCAAACAAAAAATTTTCAAGAATACAGGAAATAATGTCTTTTTCAAGTTAACTTGTCCTTGTTGCAGTGAAAAGTATTTACCTCTATTTGCTTCTTGCATAATCTACAGCATCTTCTTTGTCATGCAAGTGTGATACATGAACATTACAAAAAGTCTTAATACACGAAGAAGAGGAAGGGGAAAAATACGATCCTGTAGAACGTTGGCAACAGTACAGTATGAGTAGTACTTATAAACAGGTCAACTCTTACATTTCAGCTTAAATTAACAATAGATAACATCAGTGAAAGTACTTTTTAGACGTCAAAACTGACTAATTGTAAAACGTGAATGTAAACAAGACCTGTGTCATACCTACATACCTTTGAAGCTACAATTCACATTCTTTCTTAAGGCGACTTGTGGATCACAATTCTGTACGAAAAGTGGTCATGACACATGGAAACGAAAAACCACGGAAGCATTTGAACTAAACTAGTCGAATGCGAGACGTTTGAGCTCTTTGATATAGTGCTTCTGTCACGAAATGTTGCAAGATGCAATATATTAATTGCTCTATTTTGTCGTGTAAGTGGATGGAGCAAGCGGCTACTTGTTGGTGTTACTTCGACCTGTCTTCTCACGCTTCTAGTTGGTTTTTATCTCATTGGACCTGGATGGTATGGTGTCACTATAGGAAAAAGTGTGATTTCTCAAACTTTAAATTTTAGGCATCCTAAAATATCATATTATTCATTTATCAAGAGACTTTTCATGCATAGTCATGGAATAGTGCTTAGTTAGAATGACCACAGCGTACAACATGTAATAGAAAAGAAGCTAATAAGACTTGGGTTTTTTTCATTTTCTTGTCTTATTAATACAAGACAACAGGGAAACAACCTAACATTCCTGTAGCAAGCATAGTTTTTCAACAAATGGAGAAAAAAAATTTTTCATAGAATTATACTTCGTTTTTTAATTGAAACTATGGAAGGTACAAAGAATTACTCAGAGCGTTTAAGTACCAACCAAGAGGGCATATTTGTAGTTATCTATTCCGTTAATCTGTATTTTAGCTGAAGTGCAGCAGTTGTTAATTTATTTTCGTTCTGTACGTTCGCGGAGCCGTGGCTTAATGGTTAGTGCAACTGCATAGTAAGTTTGGCGTCAGGAAAAGCATCCGACCAAGAAATTCCTCACTGCCAAATCAAAGTCCCTCTGAAGGGCACCGTCTGAGCGCGTGATTATTAAATCTTCTTTAGTTCCACTGTGCAGATCCTAGTTTATATTTCTATAGGAATACCACTATTTTTGTTGAGTCTTTGTATTTTTTAGATACCATGGTCTACACCTGGCAGTGCCAGTTTTGAAATGAGGCCCCCAGTCTTAATTCAGATTTTAAGGTTAAAAAACCCTAGTTTGTACTCTAATAAGTAATGAAACAGTAAATGGCTTTTTTAGCTTATAAGTATAGGCAACATTTATTTCTAGCTTAGCAATTCTATTTACTTCCTTCATTCTTTACAGGACCTCCTAAAGTCATTACGAGCCCAAAGTCAAAGACAATCAATGAGACTGACAATGCCACATTTTTGTGCAACGCTACTGGCTGTCCACTTCCTGAAATTGGCTGGTACAAAGCTGGAAAATTGATAATGACAGGAAAAAAACTTGAAGTGAAGAAAGGAAAAATATCTGATGATGGCAACTACATTTGTCGTTCAAACAACACAAGGGGAACTACTGATAAGAAGTTCATTCTTACTGTACAATGTTAGTCACTTTACTTTGTAATAATACAAACATTATAAATTGATTCCTTTTTAAATGAATACACTATTTTCAAGGACGTTTTAATTAGCAAAGACTCTTTTAGCATTTGTGGGGGCTCACATGGCAGCAGTTGAAATAGTTATAATGACACTGAGAGACATCTGGTGACAAAGCTCCAAAGGAAAAATAGTATTCCCTTGAGCTCATAATTTGTACAAAGAGTTTGCTTAAACAATGTTATTTACAGAATTAGAGGGGTACTTCTACATCTTCGTGCTTCTGCCTCATCATTAACATATTCTAATTACGACTTATGGAAAAGATGAAAGATTGCAAGGTCGATGGTGATATTGTCGACTAGTGCACACTATCTAGTGATAGATTGTGCCAGAATCTAATCAAACTGATTGGCCAGGCTGTTGCCCTAGAATCTATGTACCTTGTCCTAAAGAGTTACCAGGATAATGAACTACTTTTACCCCTACGTTCATTTTAGCTGCCCTGGGAAAAGTAACATATGTTAGAATAACCTAGGAGATAAAAATCGAACATGTTATTATTACCCTGTCAATGCTACTTCCACTCCCCCTCGCCCCAACTTTTATCCTTAAGTAATTACACACGAAATAATGTAAATAAAATACTATTTTATTTACATTATTAATTATATTTTATTTTTTATTAATTTGAATAAATATTTGAATAAATAATTAATATGTTTTAAAAGAAGTCATATTTCATATATTTGTATCACAATTGTTTCATTTCATCACGTGAGAGAAATGCCAGAAAATATTTCTACTACTTTATTATATACTATTATTTACTTTAGTATCATTATATTCAAAACAAATACATTATTTTTTGTTTTACAGTTACAGTATAAAAGTTGGAGGGGGGAAAAGTTACATAAAGAGGGTAATTTCAACCAATGTTACTGATTGAATTAAAGTATAATGGATTTCAGAAACATCTTCTATGGCAATACTAAGCACCTAGGATTGCAAAATGTGCTTAATCTATCTACCTAGATGTCATGTCTACAGATGTTGACGGTCATGGTACCCCATATTTTTCCCCCTTGTACTTTAATTTATTTTTTCTGTCCAAGATTGACCCATTCTACACACTGGCAATATAATCATGTCTTTGCCTGCCACGGGATCTTTCCTCCAAGCTTTCTTGTGCTGACCAAGTATTTCAGCAATTGCTGTTTTAATAAATATACACTTTGTACTCGTTTTGATCTGACGCCTGTGTATTTCCGTCTTTTCTAACACCATCTCATATCCAGTCAAGGTACTCTTAGATTTCGTCTGTTAAACCATAGTTTTAAGATGCTAGTTTCTCCTCCATACTGTTGCTAATATTGCATGTCTCACAATATCAAAGAGCTAATTACATTAAAGACTTTAAAATTATTTTCCTTTTTTTTAATTTGATTTTTCTGTTTAGCAATATATTCACAAGATCTTCCAAAGATTTCTTTGCTGTTCCTATCCTTCGGGGGTTTTTCTGTGTTACATCTGTCATCGCTTGTCAAAAGACTACCTAAGTAACTAAATTGTTCTACTTGCTCAATAACTTCCTCGTTTACCTTTTAATGGCACCTTAGAGCCTCTTCCTTCTATGATACAGTAAAACCTCTCTAACAGGGAACCTCAGAAATCATGAAACCCGGCAAATCGGGACGAAATCCCAGGGCATGGGATTTTTTCTTCATATTTTACCTCTCCAACTGGGACAAACGACCTGCATAATCGGGACGATTTTGTCCCAGGCTGCTATCTATGTTGACATTTTTGAAGCAATTTTCTCAAATTTCCCACGCAAGTAAAGCGTGTCATGAGCATGTCATCATTGTGGTCTTTCATGAAGGTGTGAAACCATTCTCACCTGTGTTCAATGAGCTGTGAAGGAGTGGAGCTGTGGTCATAAGCAACACAATGGACTGTCTGTTGTTTGGCAACGACAGGTGCAGCGCTTAATGCGGGAGAGGCTCGTGTCTACCTTGTTATGTGTCAAATTTCTATGGGCGGAGCATAAGTCCCTTTGGAAAACAATGTATGGTCAATGGTGATTTTGTTTACTCCGTAGACATGTGTCAATCCTTTCTATTATTTATCTAAAGTGCAACATCGAAATCCCTACCGACCTCAGAAATCGGGGAACCCGGATAATCGGGACGAGTTTGCCGGAGACGGAGGTTTCCCGATCAGAGAGGCTCCACTGTACAACCAAAGAAAACGTTTTCTTTACACCCAAAGGTAATCCTAGCTTTTCCCTTTCAATGACAATTTTATCAACGATATCGTGCAGTTTACTTTCAGATTCTGGTATGAGAGCTGTATCGTTTGCCTCATCATCATCATCAGCTACCGTCCTCAGGTCAGAGGGTTGGCGAACCCTGTCACAGCTCGTACAGTTTTTCTCCAGTCAACTCGGTTCTGTGCCAGTCTACTGCATTTGTTTACATCTCTTCCAGTCCATTCCTTGATGTTATCACTCCACCTAGTTCTTTGTCTTCCTTGGCTTCTTTTCCCTTCTACTTTCCCTTGAAGAATAACTGTGCTTAGGTTCTTCTTCCTTGTGATGTGTCCGAAGTATCTAAGCTTGCTCTGTTTTATATTGGTTAGAAGGCTTAAANGATCCCTGTCACAGCTCGTACAGTTTTTCTCCAGTCAACTCGGTTCTGTGCCAGTCTACTGCATTTGTTTACATCTCTTCCAGTCCATTCCTTGATGTTATCACTCCACCTAGTTCTTTGTCTTCCTTGGCTTCTTTTCCCTTCTACTTTCCCTTGAAGAATAACTGTGCTTAGGTTCTTCTTCCTTGTGATGTGTCCGAAGTATCTAAGCTTGCTCTGTTTTATATTGGTTAGAAGGCTTAAATTAGTTCCGAGTTCCTCCAGTACAGACCGATTGGCTCTCTTATCGTTTGCATAGCTAACATTATTTCAACTCACCCAATTTACCTTAATACCGTCTATGTCTCTTAATGCCCCTAGCAAAGGTTTGCTGAAAAAATGATTGAAAAAACTCAAACTCGAATTTGAACTACTCTCAACCCTTGCAACCTTCTCTCCAAAAGTCCAAGGATAATTTTGAAATCGTCAGCACTTTTAAAGGGAAGTGAATGGTTCCATATACTCTGTCGACTAGTGGATGTATTGGTCGTCGTCTTCTCAAACGATGAAATTAATTTCCCCTTCGTTTTATTGACGGAAAACGAAGACGGTTTGTAATTTTTCATCCTGGCATTTTGGCTAGAAGTGTGTTGGTCAACCCAAAGAAGCTTGGCTTTAAGAGTAATGATTAAATTTCGTTTAAAGGATAAATAAACGAGTATTATTTTCACGAAATGTATCCTACTTGACTTATGAGAAATGTCTAGTAACAATCTGAAGTTTTCTTTATCCTGACCTCCTGGTCCAGTAGAATGCAAGCGAATTAAATTTAATTTAAGCGTCAGTTTATCGATTAGCACCGTTCCTGTTACAAATTTTTCTTAATAATTATTAGTTTAATTGTTTACAAAAGTGTGTCAGTTTAGAGGCCCATTTGTTTCAAAAAGATGATGTACTGCTGGTTTTTTGTCTGTTGATTCGGTATCTTATAAATTATCACATTTTTTATTGTAAGTAGCTACTACATATTCGCTTTTCTTTATAGTTAAGCCTAGACAAACACAACTCACAACAAAATCAAAAGTTTACATGGCTGGATCAAAAGTGGAAATCATATGCAAAGGTAATGGCAAACCAAAGCCAATGTATAGCTTCCATAAAAGAACCCCCAAATCCACTGCCAGCCCAGTAACAAGTGAAGATTCTTTGAAGAAAGGTATCCTTGTTATAGAAAAAATAGACTATGGTAAAAGTTACAAACATATATACGGATGTACACCTTGGAATCTTTTGGGGTCAGGAAAAATGGAAGAGACCATCTTGGATGTAGAAGGTATGATCCTTCGTTGAGATTGTTTCATTGCTTTGAGTCACCAAGGTTATACTCTCATTTGTCTCGCTACATTAGCATAATTACGTTTTTTATGTGTTACAACCCATTTTGTGCTTATATATCTTCATTCGATTCAATCCTTTGTAAAATTGTCAAATATTTACGACTGACTGTTGTTGCAGCTGTGACAATGGCCTTTGAGCTAAGAGAAGTCAGTTACAAAAATGTCAAATGTAAGTTTGATTCCTTTCAATAAAACAATTAAAAACTATATTCTTGTTCATATCCAAGAGGAGCCGTGGCTTAGTGCAACTGCACCGTAACCAAGAATTCCGGGTTCGATTCCCCGAGCGGGTGACTTTGTAACTTTATGAAAAAAAGCCATTGGTTGGCGTCAGGGAGGGCATCCGGCAAAGAAATTCCTCATTGCCAAATCCAAGTCCCTGTAAAGGGTATTGTCTGAGCCCCAGTTAATGGGGGGAAATGGCGTTAAAACAAAAAAATTCTTGTTCATATCCTATAAAGAGAATGTAAGGCCCATATCTCACAAGAATACAAAAGAGCTGTCAAGACACCAGGCTTGTACACGCAGAGCTTGGTTTTGAAGGTGATACCCCGATCGGTCCAAACTCGTTTTTCAAGCATTCCAAAGGCCACAGGGGCTTTCTCTATCCTCTGGTGTATTTCTGCATCAAGGGAACCATCTTTTGACAGGGTACTACCAAGGTACACAAAGGTGTCTACAACACCTATTGAACTGCCACAGACACGGATATCTGGTACAATGTATGGTTCACCAGGTGGTGGTGTGTACATGACTTTTGTCTCCTTCAAACTAATTGTAAGGCAAATAGAGTGCACGAGGCGGAAAAACGATCCATAATGAGCTGCATATCTTCAGCTGAACAAGCAAGAAAGTCAACGTCATCAGCATACAGTTGTTTGACTTACGTTTAAACCTTCTCAAATCGAAAACACTCCCAGTAGTTCTAAATTGCAAAAGAACACCTTTATCACAGTCATGGAATGCATGTGAAAGCATTACAGCAAAGAACATGGACAAAAGTGTCAGTGCTGGAATGTCAGGCAACACATCTCAAAAACTAACAACAATTACCCCTCAGGTTTTTTCAATGTCCAGGTTTAGCAGGTGTAGGTGGCCACAGGAGATATAAGAGCCATGTACAACCTACGTTTTAATTCTTTGATATTATTTAATAAAGTCATATGAGGAATCATTTTTCATCTCTAATATTGTAATAGCTTTGATGACGTAGAGTACTGTTAATAATTTGTTTTGCTTTCATGAGTTGCTTTCTTTCTATTCACTTTCAGTGATTCATTACAAATTTCTAATTTGTTTTTTCTTAATTTTCCTTCTTAAAAATTTGAGTTCTCACGCAATTGTGGAAGGGGGACGTAAAAATACCCCATATATTTTACAGTGGATTAAACACGTCATGCAACAAATTTAGAAATATTGATGAAGTATACACGCACGCACATCACACACATAGCACACACACACACACCACACACACACACACACAAACACACACACAANTGTAATAGCTTTGATGACGTAGAGTACTGTTAATAATTTGTTTTGCTTTCATGAGTTGCTTTCTTTCTATTCACTTTCAGTGATTCATTACAAATTTCTAATTTGTTTTTTCTTAATTTTCCTTCTTAAAAATTTGAGTTCTCACGCAATTGTGGAAGGGGGACGTAAAAATACCCCATATATTTTACAGTGGATTAAACACGTCATGCAACAAATTTAGAAATATTGATGAAGTATACACGCACGCACATCACACACATAGCACACACACACACACCACACACACACACACCACACACACACACACAAATATATATATATATATATATATATATATCGTGCGTATGTGTGTTTGTGTATTACAGTAATATTTAAAAATACTGTTTTCTTGCTGTTTCCAGAAATAAATGAATAAAATAACTAATATAAGATTGTTAAATTAGATATCGATATAACATGTATACCTCTCAGATACTGTTTTGTTTGTGTGTTTTTTCTCGTCACAGTTAAGCCTACAGGACAAACAATAACACCTTCTGAAAATCCCCTTGTAAGAGAAGAAGGACAAACCTTAACATTAAAATGTGGTGTTCGAGCTGCAAATCCCGAGGCTACCATTGAATGGAAAAAGGAGGGAAGCAATGAAGTGCTTTCATCTGCAGAAAATTTAATGTTTTCAAAACTAAAAAAGAATGATACGGGATCATATTCATGCAGCGCAACAAATAAACATGGAATACTTGTAGAGAAGATCTCAGTAAATGTTACCTGTAAGTATAAATTCTTCTTGAGTCCTATAATGAGTTTGATAGTATATATGTTTCTACATCTTTGTATTTTCCTTGTTCTTATTCTTGGACGATTTATCTTTTCGTTATACTATTTCGTTATATTATAGACAATTGACATAATAATAGACTAGTCTTTAATGCGTGCCCTGTGCGCGTTCTCCATTGTGTAATCGAACAATGAGTTCGTCAATTCCGAAACCGAGTTGAATGTAGACCTAATAAGCACCCATCCATGTATTAAGTGAAGTTCAGAGGATATTTTATAGACACTTCTTTGCTCAGTAATAAAATAAATAAAATAAATAAAATCCTAGGCTCGCGCTTATGAACTGAAGGTTTTTCAGTCTTGTTTCCGAAAGGATATTACACTTTTTTTCATTTCAAGACGTTTTTGATTCTCGTAAAGTATAATAACGGTGTAAAATGCATTGGGTGACAGCAGCCCTATTTTCCACCAGAGAAAATTTAGTTTCAAGTAAATCACAGAATAGGATGTGGAGTGAAACGAATTTAAGGTCCAATCGTGATCATCAGATTTCTTCGAGAAAATGATTGGTAAGAAAGTGAATTATTGGTCGATCGATGTTACCTTACTAAAAGTATTAGGTATTTGTGAATGTATGGATTTGATTCAATTTCCTGAAATAAAGTTCAAATTTGAGATTATCGTTACAAAACTCTACGATAGAGTCTCTATTTTATATCCGCAGCGATTTAAAATTATCTCTTGTTTTTTGTTTTAAATAAACAGCAACTCTGATAGAAAGACAATACTGTGGACTTGAATTTACGCAAAATGTCAGAGAATATAGTAAGGCTGTTCAGACAAAAAATTTATAGTAAGATAAAGCTTTGGAAACATGGTAAAATCATCGTTAAATTAACTTTTGATTGCTTTTGTACATTTCAACTTGGACATCTTTCGAAACTTTTCATATAAACCTCCTTAGACGAAAAAGGTTTTTTTACTTGTCTGGTTTTCTGGCGTCTTGCAATCATGCGTATGGAAATACCTTACTTACTGCATAATCCAAAACCAATTCTAAATTTCATATTTCCTGAACCCATTTCGACAAGGCCTTGGGTATTTAATAAATGTTTTTAGAGTGGTCAGTAAAAGAGATACCTCTCCTTTGCAGAGGCAAAAAATTGTTATACAGGGTTTCTACAATAGTGCCTTTCCAGATGCTCCGCTTTGTATTACCATCCTCATCGAGCACGGATTCTGATTTAGATGGATTAAGTCATCATTCAAGAACAGACACTTAATTTTAAACATAATTAATAAAAGCAGTGCTAATTTGAAAACTCAGGAAGTTGCGAAATAGATTTTGTTTTTTAAAAATCCTCGAATTGCATGATTAAAACACATTCAAAGATACCCGCTTAACATGTTGAACTGAATAAGCAAAACTATTTGTGAAAAATTCTGTTTTATCATTAGAGAATGTTATACAAATCCAGCAAATGATTTTGGAAAATATGATATTTTCATCATTAAGAACACCGCTCTTTTCGTTAAGTTTCATTTAAACTGGGTAAAAAAACCACAATAACAAAGAATTGACAGGTGGATATTTTTTCCCGATAAGCTAAAAGAGCATACATTTATATTTGAAAAAAAGCCTTAAAAACGTTGAAATGACAGATAAACTAATAGTTTGTATCTTTATATACCTTTATTCTTTCAATTTTTAGCCTATCCAAATGAGAGAGAAAGAGAGGTAAAGTCAAGATTTGTGAGTTGATCTTGAACGAAAAAGCATTAAGATCATGTGATGGAGGACAGCACTCAGAAGCCAAAGAGTTCCAAGGCCCAGCTGTGCGATGAAAGAACCTACAATCATTGGACATAAGTATTTGTGATTTTGATGTTGCGGTGCCAAAGGTTAAAAAACAAAACGAGGAAACAAATGTAAAATAAATATGGTTTTAAAATAAGTCTTGCCTTAAAATTTTGTCAGATGTCCTTTCATCCTTATTACGTCATGAATACGGGACGGAATTGTTTCAAACAATTCTTGGATATAAGTAACATTCATCAATGCAACTTCATCACTATTTGTAAACAACTTATGCCTTTTATTTCTTAACCTATTTTCTGTTGATCCAGTAGACAGAAATTTCTTTACAACACTGTTGACTGTAGACCAAGGAACATACAAAAGCTTAGATATGTCTGCCCTTTTCTTCTTTTCTTTATATAACTTTACAATAAGATTTTTTTTCTCCGACCCATGTTTACTTGTAAACAAATGTATGGAAGTAAACAAAGCAGACAATAAATTACATCATATCTTTGATGATTCATATTTAAGGGCATCTGTTACAGTAAAACCTTTACTATCCGACACTTGAGTTAAAAGTTATGAGCGATGAAAGATGCAACATTGTTTATAAATCGATGCCGCCATTATGAGAATCGCGAATACTTATGTCCATTGACTGTACTATAAAAAAAAATATCTTACAACGAGTAACAACATCTGTGTATGGATAAAGACTGTGAGAGAAATGAGTCGCACGAGGTGCAACAAATTGAGCTGGTACCAGCAAAAAAACTTAATTGAAAAAAAACTTAACATAATAATGCCTATAATACCTTTAGAAAAGCCTAAGACAAGCCAAATTTGGTCAATGATAAGACAAAAGGTGAAGAGTAACAGCAATATTTTAACCTAATTAACTACACTCACGTCGCTCAACTCAGTTAAAAACACCAAAATAAGGTAGGGGATTACTTGCTCAGATTTGACAACAGTACTTCATGCAAGAAAGGATGGCAGATTTACAGATTACAATATTGCCTGAGGCTTAAGGTACTCTGTAGTGCTATACAAAGAACCTCCCTTTTGAAAAGCAGATGTACCAATAGACTGAATATAAGAACTCAAGCACACTTCTGGAGAAAACGGGAAACAAAAAAAGACAATATCACCAGGCCAAATTAACATCAGAATATTGTTTTTAAAATTGGAGGGAGATAAGTACTTACCTTTCTGCTGAAGAATTTAAGTTGCGTTTTTACTGCATTTATAGCAAAAAATCACTTCCTTTACCATTTACTGACTGTCTAAATTTTGTCAATGGGTTGTTGGTTGGCTATTTAAAGACCTTACAATTGACAGAAAGAAAACATGCAGGTCAAGATGTGGCAAGATCAGACTGATAACCGGCATTCTTGAAGACCGGCACTCATAACCGGCATTCTTTAGAAATTTTAAGGAAGATAGAAAAAAAAAAAAGACACCAAAAGGCAACGGTTTTAAACTTTAGACAGCAAGAAATGTAGCTCGTTAGCACACTTTGATGAGAGAAATGGAGAAAAGATAACACTATCTAAAACTAAAGAAACTACAGAACTGCCGAAATTTGTAAAACTATGGTAAATCTTCCATACATCTCGAATTCCAAGGTCACTGATGGGGGTTTTACCTAAAGATACTGTCTAAAACCAATTTAATTTTGCAATCAATTAAATAATAGGACGTAAGTTAATAGTGGGACGTAAAAAAGAAATGATAGACATTTTTCCAAGGGGTAAATTTGTTTAAACATTCTTTGGTATTCAAACATATCCCAAGTTTTCTTTGCATGCTTAATTTTAGAGCTCATTCTGCATCTACTAATTCTTGAGGTTCTATTCATTGCAGAAAAGAAACCCTCCATCAACTCGAATGGTGAGTACAGGAGCCGAACTCTGACGATCAGGCTGTATTGACTTTATGTTGTAGTCAGGTTACCTTGACCACAGAACAATGGAATTTGGACTTCTGGTTTGTGCCTCTGGCATGTTTATTAGATTGATACTAATATTTCTGTTTATATTTTTCAGATTTGAAAATGATAATGAATTATCGAAAATATTCACCCAACATATACATATATCATTCTGCTATTAATTTTGTTTCTTTGTTTATCAACTGAGAATTTGAGAAATAATTGTTTTCTCTTTCTAATTAATCAACAGATGGTCCTATAATTTCCTCCATGGTGAAAGACGAATTTTATGTGTGCATTGATACTAAAATTTTATTGAAATGCGGTGGTACTGGGAACCCTATGCCAACGGCTCGAATAAAACAGGGGACAAAGATATTGGCATCAGGCATTACGAGTATAGATTATTCATTAACTGTGACTAATGAGAGATATGGCAATTATACCTGTGAGCTCAGTAATAATGTCGGAACCGTAAAAAAACCCATCACATTGAAAAAGAGAAGTAAGTTTCTATATATCAACACTTTAACTTAGCACTTAGGTCCTCTATTTCACTGGACATCGGGCAAAAAGGCAGCGCCAGCGAGCACATTGTCTTTAGGCCACTCCTTGTGCATTTGTTGTGCTAATTTTTTAACACTGCTACTGCTTAATTTAACTAGGTGCAATGCCATAATATCAGGCATTACAATAATAATTAAATCCGTTTCAAAAGAAATTTCTGATGTGGACAAAACTACATATAATAGAACTCATTTAACATTAACCTCTATTTTTACTGAAAGGTATTTCTGTGTTTGGAAATGTTGGGCACAATACGTAAAAAATATCACTAATAATAGAAAAAATATTTTAAACTCGAAAACAGTATGAGTACTTGTAAAAGAATTAAGTTCAAATACGGAAGTGAAAAATTCTATCAAAAATGTACGTTTTAATTTTTCCCTCCTATCTCCACACAATATCCAAAACTATTTAAATGTTTTGACAGGCCTCAAAGAGTATGGAACTTGGGAGCAAAGCGAGACAACAGACAGAAGAATAATTGTTAAGCCTAGTCATAGGAGTTTAAGTTAGACTTTCCAAAAGGTACTAAGGCAGTAAGTGTATAGGACTGTGGAGTAAAGCGAGACAATAGGCAGAACAATAATTGTTAAACCTAGTGGTGAGAGTTTAACTTAGACTTTCTAAAGGACATTAAGGCACCAAGTGTTTGGGACTGTAAAGTAAAGCGAGACAATAGGCAGAACAATAATTGTTAAACCTAGTGGTGGGAGTCTAACTTAGACTTTCTAAAGGGCATAAGGCACCAAATGTATGGGACTGTAGAGTAAAGCTAGACAATAGGCAGAACAATAATTGTTAAACCTAGTGGTGAGAGTTTAACTTAGACTTTCTAAAGGGCATAAGGCACCAAATGTATGGGACTGTAGAGTAAAGCTAGACAATAGGCAGAACAATAATTGTTAAACCTAGTGGTGAGAGTTTAACTTAGACTTTCTAAAGGGCATAAGGCACCAAATGTATGGGACTGTAGAGTAAAGCTAGACAATAGGCAGAACAATAATTGTTAAACCTAGTGGTGAGAGTTTAACTTAGACTTTCTAAAGGGCATAAGGCACCAAATGTATGGGACTGTAGAGTAAAGCTAGACAATAGGCAGAACAATAATTGTTAAACCTAGTGGTGAGAGTTTAACTTAGACTTTCTAAAGGGCATAAGGCACCAAATGTATGGGACTGTAGAGTAAAGCTAGACAATAGGCAGAACAATAATTGTTAAACCTAGTGGTGAGAGTTTAACTTAGACTTTCTAAAGGGCATAAGGCACCAAATGTATGGGACTGTAGAGTAAAGCTAGACAATAGGCAGAACAATAATTGTTAAACCTAGTGGTGAGAGTTTAACTTAGACTTTCTAAAGGGCATAAGGCACCAAATGTATGGGACTGTAGAGTAAAGCTAGACAATAGGCAGAACAATAATTGTTAAACCTAGTGGTGAGAGTTTAACTTAGACTTTCTAAAGGGCATAAGGCACCAAATGTATGGGACTGTAGAGTAAAGCTAGACAATAGGCAGAACAATAATTGTTAAACCTAGTGGTGAGAGTTTAACTTAGACTTTCTAAAGGGCATAAGGCACCAAATGTATGGGACTGTAGAGTAAAGCTAGACAATAGGCAGAACAATAATTGTTAAACCTAGTGGTGGGAGTCTAACTTAGACTTTCTAAAGGGCATAAGGCACCAAATGTATGGGACTGTAGAGTAAAGCTGGACAATAGGCAGAACAATAATTGTTAAACCTAGTGGTGAGAGTTTAACTTAGACTTTCTAAAGGGCATAAGGCACCAAATGTATGGGACTGTAGAGTAAAGCTAGACAATAGGCAGAACAATAATTGTTAAACCTAGTGGTGGGAGTCTAACTTAGACTTTCTAAAGGGCATAAGGCACCAAATGTATGGGACTGTAGAGTAAAGCTAGACAATAGGCAGAACAATAATTGTTAAACCTAGTGGAAAGAGTTCAACTTAGATTATAGCTTTTTACTTTGACTTACATGTTGTTTGTTTCATGACAGTCTGGGTTTCTATCCATCTAAAAATGCCTAGCTTTAAAAAATAGGGCAATTTCGGGTCTCTGAAATAAGAAACTAATTAAGAAAGTTTTAATATTGAAAAGCTAAAATTTTCATTCCAAATTGAGAAACTTTTGGTGCTGATCTTAATTAAATGTAAAAAAGCACATATTTTTCTGAGATGGGGATATTTAAAGGTAAGGGAGGACAAACTAAACACAAGCGAGCCGCAGAATATTAAAAATTTGAGACAACGAGATTTGTAAAACAAATAACCTAATATTTACTATGCAAAACAAAAAGAGGAAAACCAACAAAATGATTTTTAAAAAAATTAATTTTAATCATTTTGTAAAATATGGCCTGATATCAGAATATATTTTTAGGTTATTTAGAGTATTTTAGGCTATCCTCAGAGCCCAAAATCATTGTTATACTTAAAATATTCTGTTACATGGTAACTATAATTGATTCTTTCTCTTATGGAGAACATAATCATTAAATTATCAAAAATTGCTTTAGTTTGGAATGCTTTTAATTTGTCAATTTTATTCAAGTGTCTTAAAAAAACCTTGAAAAACACTTTTAAGTGCAAGGTTGTTTAGTATCAATAGTATCATCTCTTATTACGTAATAAAATAAAGTTTAATATATAGCTTTTGTCTCCCTGAAAGAACGTCCTGGTACTCCCATTGGTACGACTATAAAGCCTGTTGATAACACTTTGGAAATAAGCTGGAAAGTCCCAAAATGCTCTGGACAAGAAGGAGTAGCTTCATTTGTCATTTACTACCGTGGAAAGAAAGATAAGGAGGAGAAAAAAGTAGCCTTTAATTGTAAAACCTCAACATGTCAGTTCACAATACGCAATCTTGATGAAAACACCATCTACTCAGTATCAGTTGTTGCTGTTGATACTAAAGGCAGAGAGGGAACAAAGCACTATGTACAAGGAGTTAAAACAAAAGGTATCACGTGATTTGTCTTAATAACTTCATTTGTGATAATACAATAATATTCACTTTTTAATACCAGCATTTCAATGCAATAAAATTTCTGGACCGAAATGTGTCCGTCCCCTCTGTTTGCATCAAATTGTTGATTCTTCTGTTTATCATAGCCCCAAGTCATTAAAAGTTTTACAATAGAAGTAATATATAAGCCTTTCAAATACGATTTACAGTATCACTCTTTCTTTTGCTATTTGCTTCCTATTACATTTGATCAACTGTGGATCTGTGTCAGTTTGATTTTATCTACCTAGGTATTCCTATAGATTAGCTTTAACGTATTACAAAAATGTCAGATAAACCCAAATTTTTAAGTGTATGCTAAGAATCATCAATTGAGATTATTAAAAAATTAATAAAAATAGTTCTTTATTTGGATTTGACATAAATTTAATTATTTCTTTTCATACTTAGCTGCTATTTCACCCAAAAAGAATGGAAAATTATCAGGCACAGCAGTGACTTTTATCATTATCGGAGGAATAGTTATCTTCCTTCTAGCAGTAGCACTTTTTGTGATGGTGCGAAAAAGATCAACAGGTGAAGGTAAGCATGAATCACAAAATATGCATCTATCTGGCTAAATCTACTTCAATTCTGCTTTCATCTAGCCAAAAATTGATTTTTTAAGACTTCTTTGAATTGTTAGTGAGTAGTGTCGTTATATTTAGTAATTGGCACATACTGGAGAGAAATTATATTTCTCTTTCACACTCTAGATGCCTCATCCTCCATGCGAGTTGGATATCATGGCTCAAGATATTTCCCTGTCTCTTACTAGCTTTGAAATGCCGGTTTCCTTTTTCTTGCCTACTGAGGGTGATGATTTTCATTAGGCGCTCTGGCGTGGAGAGGTGCTTCAGTTTTAGGCCGGAGGGCCAAACAGTGTCATACGCCGCAGACATATCGACGAGAACTAGGCCCATTCGTTCCTTTTTGTCGAATGCATGTTCTTTGCCCGTGACCAAGGAGGCCACATGGTCGAGGTTCGAGCAGTTTGCTCGAAACCCCGCCTGCTCTTGAGGGAGCTAGGTATCTACGACAGGGGCAATTCGGTTTAGAATTAGTCGTTCACGAATTTTATAGACCACTGGTAATAGTGATATGGGACGGTATGCTTTAGGATGATTCATTTCTTTTCCAGGTTTGGGGATTGCGATGACATTAGCTCTTCTCTAAATGGTTAGGAGTTTGCAGGAAGAAAAGGAGTGAGACAGAAATTCTTTCACCCATCTGAGGGCATCTGGGCCCATCTTGAGAAGATGCTCGTGGTAAATTTCATCTGCACTGGTAGCTTTGTTAGGCTTCATCTTCTTGAAAGCGAGTTCGAGTTCATCATCAGTAAAATCAGGGGACAGGTTCATGTTAGCTGTTGATGAGTTCGTCAATTTTGAGATTCTGGCTTTAACCGCCTTTTCAAGCTCTTTAACAGCACCAGGGAACTTCTCATTTGCAACAAGGACACTTGCGATGGCGTTGGCCCTCACAGGACACTGTCGAGGTGGTTTCCCTTCCCCAGTAAGGCGCTTTATGACGGCCCATGCCTTTCGGCTAGAGTGAGTCATATCTATCTGTTCCACGGTTTCAAGCCAACGCCCATGCTTCAAATTAGTCAGGTGTTCTTTAAGTTCATTTGTGTGTGCAGTTCTAGCTGAGTCATCAGTAGAAGAACCGATTGACCGTAAAAGATCTTCACAGTGGTTGTCCCAGCATGGGATGTATTGTTTCCTCTTTCTTCCAGGGATAGTTTCATGGGCAACTGTCAGGATGATTTTGGTAAAGGCTTCATAGGCTTCATTGATGTTATCACTTTCTGGTGTTGGTAGGTTGGGTACAGCAGCATCAAGTAGTTCTGCATACTTGGGCCAATCTGCCTTGCGGAAGTCCATTTTGGAGCTGGGCGCGAAGGTGTTTAGGTATCAATTGGCATGTGGGTGTTGAGGATTGATGGCCGGTGTTGAGACCTGGGGAAGTGTGCTAGGACAGTCCTACGGGGTGCAGGAAGTGGCCCATTCCACCAGCAGAGATCAGGATTAGTTTTAGTTTTCCATCTCCCGGACCAAATGTTTTCGGCTGTTTCGGGTCATATACCAGGAGATAATTAGTACGACTTGCCCATTCAACAAGAGTGGTTCCATTCTTGTCATTCCTACTGTATTCCCATTCGGTGTGGTGGCTATTGAAATCACCACCAAAAAGAGTGGGCTTAAAAAGGTCTTGCATCGTCTGCGGACCGAGTTCAGCTGGGGGAGGTCTGTATACATTCACAACAGTAGTGCCAGCTACGCGGATGGCAATTAATTCAGTGTCTTGTTGTGGTGCACTCTTCATTAGTTTTTGGAATGGTACAGTGAGCTTAACAAAAGATGCAGTGCCATGCACTTTGGTCGCTATGTGGTCAGCCAGGAAATAGCCTGGTAATTTCAGTAGTCTCAAGTTGTCACGGTGTGTCTCCTGGAGGAGTACCACATCGGGTTTATGGGTGAGAGTCAGTTGCTCAATCACAGTATTTTTGAAGGCTGTCAGACCCTCGACATTCAATTGTAGTACGCTGAGATTCCTAATGCAGATTCGTTTGGATTTCAATAGTAGATTGTCTAATGACACAGTTAGTTCACTGACTTGGCTTGAAGTGTAGATTCAAGCAGACAGCTTAACAGGGAACACCGAGAGAAGGTTGTGTCATGTTCCCCACCCCACCCCACCCTTTTTTTATATCTGATGATACTATATTTCCCATCCACCTTATCGTTTTAAGGTGTTTCCTGGTTTCTATTTCAATTCAGACTCCTAGATTGGGGCCAAGTTAGCATGCCTTTATTAAGTGAATAGCTAAAAAAAATTACTTTCTCCAGTATCACCAAAAATAGATTCTGTTTTAACAAAATTTGAAAACTTGAGTTGCTTCTATCAATGCCGAAACTTTACGCATTTCCTTCCTCAGTTAGGATATTTCAGTATTCTTTGTTTGAGGGACTGTAAATAGTCCATTAGGGTTACATCAATATCGGTCATTACCTCCATCAGTCAATCAGAGGGATTGTAGGTGTGTGGCCGTTCGAACTGGGAAGAAGCCTTTATCTTTCAAGTAGGTGTACAAAATATCTGGGGGTCTGTGGGATGGAACGTCTAAATGTATTTGGTGGTAGGTGCATGGAGTGATTGCAAATCCTAAAACGTTTTGTACCAGGCTGTCATTTAGCATGCTGTGCCCGTAGCAGATCATTTGATATTTTTCAAGGGAGGGAACTCTCCTCTGCACAGTTATACATCCCCTTGTTAGAGATCGTTTTTCGTTATTTGTGTTTTGTGACTAATCTGAAGTGTTGATGATGACAAGCAATTAGTCTATTGATGACTTTTCGGACACGCTTTCCATTACAGCCGTGCAGCATGATTGACACCAAGAACCTTTTCAAGTTGACAGTTTCAAAATATTAAAAGGATATTAAAAATGTAATAAAAATCTTNGCCTAGAACTTAAAATTGAGCTTATTGGTAATATCATGCAAATCTAGGGAGTGGGTATTTGATTTATTGGAACCTGACCCTGATATTCGTCATTGCTGCTTTGACCCTACAAACGTATAACCTGACGAGATAAACATTGCAGCCATACAAGAATAAAGAATAAGAATAAGGCATGTTCGGTGATTGGTTTATGTCTCTTGCTCCCTTGTGGGCATCATTTCAACTACATCAGCGCAATAAACAATTATGCTTTGTGTATTGTTTCAGATGATGACATTTATTTTCATGGTGTTTTTCAACCTTTCCATGAGCCTTTCACCAATATTAAACCATGTATCTAAAGGACAATCTTGGTCATGTCAATCATGGTCAGGAAGCGAAATCATCCAACATATAAAGGACAGAGACATTTGGGGGACCATAATCGTCAACGTCGCTAGACTGGACACGTAGATAAATAGATCTAAGAAACCTTTCTCCTTGCTTTTAGATTATCTATATAATTATTGAAAATTAATAAATATCTTTGGAATCGCCTTATCGTTTTTGTTGTTGTTGGGTTTTTTTGTTTATTTTTTTCAATTTTATTTTTTTTCTGTTTAACTTAACTCTAAAGACGAGTGACAGCGAAAGAAATTTTGACCAAAATTAATCCGATTTTAATGGCGATATGCAGATGACACACAAAAAAATAATTTATTCAAAAATCGAATTTTTAATTAAGAAACTAAACAATAAACCATTAATCAGAGGGATTGTAGGTGTGTGGCCGTTCGAACTGGGAAGAAGCCTTTATCTTTCAAGTAGGTGTACAAAATATCTGGGGGTCTGTGGGATGGAACGTCTAAATGTATTTGGTGGTAGGTGCATGGAGTGATTGCAAATCTAAAACGTTTTGTACCAGGCTGTCATTTAGCATGCTGTGCCCGTAGCAGATCATTTGATATTTTTCAAGGGAGGGAACTCTCCTCTGCACAGTTATACATCCCCTTGTTAGAGATCGTTTTTCGTTATTTGTGTTTTGTGACTAATCTGAAGTGTTGATGATGACAAGCAATTAGTCTATTGATGACTTTTCGGACACGCTTTCCATTACAGCCGTGCAGCATGATTGACACCAAGAACCTTTTCAAGTTGACAGTTTCAAAATATTAAAAGGATATTAAAAATGTAATAAAAATCTTAATCCAAAAATATACATGTCTGTTGGATTGAAATTCAAGCCAAGAAAACAAAGCAAATTATTAATGGTTAAATCTTTGATTTAATTGGAAAATCACAATCAGGACAATAAATGACTAAATTACAAGCAAAATTATATCAACAATCTAGTGTCAGTAAAGAACAATCAAAGTCTGTAATGTACACTATAAAATGTTATGTCTAGAAAGAAATAATCAATAAATCCAAGTCAAAACAACAGAAGACACTGGTTTGACACCACTTTAATGAACATGATTTTTCTTTGATGTGGAGAGCCTCTGAACAGAGGAGTGTTCCAGTGTGTGGATTGATTTATTATGCGATGGTTTTGGTGAATTAAATTGATAGTCAAAGCTTTTTTATATTCTCCTATAAACATGTATGTAACGATAACAAATACTGGAAACCCGTACATTGTGATATATTTGTTTTAATTTGAGATTCATTTTGAGTATAATGTTTTGTGGTACATTCCTGTAATGTTCGATCGGTTTTGCCGATATATAGGGCATATTACGGTCAGAAAAAGAAAATTGATGCACCACAGTTAATTTTGAAAATCTGACGGTTTTACCGTTTCTTAAGTCCGTAAATATGCATGTTTTCAAATTAACATTTATATGATTGACGCAAACCATTCTTTGTATAGTTTCAGTTTCTATTCAGGAACAACTTGATTCTCTGTTCTATAATTTTCTCAGTATTTGCATGAGAATTTCTCAAGTGTACAAGGGTGTTTATATTTCGCATGTAATGAACAACATGGATTTGTTACCGTGGATCACAGACCATTGTCAAAACATTATCCTTTTGGATATGTCTGCTTAAGATAGGTTAACTTTTTTTCTCTCATTGTAGTCATATAACTTCTATGTTTTCAGATTGGACTGGTGATGTGTGAAATACACTAAAATATTTACTAATTTGTTGGGCTCTTGACTTCACATTAGTCAAAAATTAAGAGTTAAAAATTATTTTTATTATTTCTATTATTATTATTATTATTATTACCAAAATTACTATTCTAATTTTTCTTTTACTTCTTCTTCTTGCTCTTAAGATCACTATTGTTATAATTATCATTGTTCATTTTCTTTCCGTTGCTGTAAAAATTATTTAAAATTGGATACTTTGGCTAAAAAGAATGCTGCTGTCAATATGAGTCCTGTTTGAAAAATCTTAAACTCCCTTACAAAAAAGGAAAGTAGAAAAAGAATTAAAAGAGAATAAAAAGTAAAGTAAAGTAAATTATATTATATTATATTATATTACATTATATTATATTATATTATATTATAT
This sequence comes from Morbakka virulenta, assembly GCA_003991215.1. NCBI lineage: Eukaryota > Metazoa > Cnidaria > Cubozoa > Carybdeida > Carukiidae > Morbakka > Morbakka virulenta. Next base: position 1,475,358 of record RDPX01000052.1, on the reverse strand, counting down.
TATATTATATTATATTATATTATATTATATTATATTATATTATATTATATTATATTATATTATATTATATTATATTATATTATATTATATTATATTATATTATATTATATTATATTATATTATATTATATTATATTATATTATATTATATTATATTATATTATATTATATTATATTATATTATATTAAACTACTTTATATTATATTATATTATATTATATTNAAACAATTTTGCTTTGTGTATTGGTTCAGATGATGACATTTATTTTCATGTGTTTTTCAACCTTTCCATGAGCCTTTCACCAATATTAAACCATGTATCTAAAGGACAATCTTGGTCATGTCAATCATGGTCAGGAAGCGAAATCATCCAACATATAAAGGACAGAGACATTTGGGGGACCATAATCGTCAACGTCGCTAGACTGGACACGTAGATAAATAGATCTAAGAAACCTTTCTCCTTGCTTTTAGATTATCTATATAATTATTGAAAATTAATAAATATCTTTGGAATCGCCTTATCCTTTTTGTTGTTGTTGGGTTTTTTGTTTATTTTTTTCAATTTTATTTTTTTTCTGTTTAACTTAACTCTAAAGACGAGTGACAGCGAAAGAAATTTTGACCAAAATTAATCCGATTTTAATGGCGATATGCAGATGACACACAAAAAAATAATTTATTCAAAAATCGAATTTTTAATTAAGAAACTAAACAATTGATGTTTAATAGGATCCCCTCTCTTTCGAAATGAATATATTATTTACTTTTATACTTCTCTTTTTTACAGGTGATATACCAAAAAGGTAAGTGCTTCCAATTTCCGTAAATTGAAAGAATTGAATTTATATTCTACACTTTATTTCGTGTTTATAATAACAAAGAACTAAATTGTAAGCAATTAGAAAAATCTCTGACGGAGCAGGTTCTGCGGAAATTTAGTTCTAGAAGTTGAACAGCAGTGCCTATTACATAATTAGAAACAATAATCTCCCTTACACTAATATTTCGTTTTGGTTGTTTGTGTTTTCTTTGGAAGTAAGAAATTTTTCATACAATTATTCCTATAAGAATATTTTAAATTTTTCTTTGATAGAACCATTTTTTTGGCAGTTTTGTGAATATCAAATAATTACAAAGTACTGGTGATGCATTTCGTATTTTCAGTGTAAATATCAGTTTTCGTGTTATCTCGGTTTATCTGGTTAAAATGACAAAATAGAAAAAGGGAAAATGTTCAATTTGGCTTCATTAGAACCCAGCCCTCCAACGTCAAATTCATTCCACCCGTAATTGGTAACAGACACTTTAGTGTTCTACCACTGCTTCATAGTGAAGTACCTCGATGGTATTTATTACTTATAATTGGTTTATTCTTTGATATTTTGATAATCTACTGACATTTTCGGGTCATTCATAAAGGATCTAAAACGCATATGTGGGTCTTGGCATTAAGCACATAGCACAATATTTCACGTCTGCAAATACTCTGCGTTTACCATCATCGATAACGTCTATGTATTTGAGGTATGTGCCTTTAAATGGAGAAGTCTGAATCTAAACGAGACTATTTTATCATGATTTTTCGTTTAAATCGTTATATTTTAAGTAAACAAAATCATCTCAAAAACCACAATCTAACTTTCCAACATTAAAAATTCAAACAAATGTACTGGGTGCAAAACCTTATGTGAATTCATCATCATCCATCCGTCTGCGACAGAATATGCAGTAAAATCAGCGATAGTCCTTCAGAGGCAATACTGCCTACTCACAATTCAATTAAACCTACTCTATTACAAGAGTTTTGAGACAACTTATTTTATTAAATAAATAAAATTATATCCAGATCAATATTTTATCCTTTATACCCAAATTTTAAATCCAAACAGTATCAGCACCAGGCTACTTTATGTGTCCTGAAACATGTTTAGGCATACCAACCACTTCTCTCTACACCAAAACTGAAAAAGGAATCAATTTAAGGACTTCCTGTAAGATTGCACAGGGAGCAATTAAAAAGGTTTATTTGACTAGATAGTCTTAATAGTTATAGTCACAGTCACAGTCACAGTCAAAGTCACAGTCAAAGTCACAGTCACAGTCACAGTCAAAGTCACAGTCAAAGTCAAAGTCACAGTCAAAGTCATAGTCATAGTCATAGTCATAGTCATAGTCATGGTCATAGTAATATTACTGGTATAAGTTGAGGGATTAGCTGAAAGCAAAAAGTACTAATACTGGGCACAAATAAAACATGCTCTTGCTTTCAGTAAAAGTGAGAAGTCTTTTTTATTTTCTCCCTCCAACTTCCAACACATGGGAAATTACCATCGACTTCATTTTTCTTAGCAAAATTGTAAGTTATATGATACTGTTATCATATTTTTTTGCTTAAATAATTTGTCTCTGTTTTGCAAAAGCTGCTGTATTTTTGGCCTATAATTCTTTCCCCAGTTCAGAAAATCAAAGCCAAAGAAAATCCTCGCCAAAAGTCGAGCTTGCAAACAAATTAGAAAACTTGGCTTACCAAAGTGATTATGATGTGGAGGAAAATAGAGCTAATGGTCTTCATCCTAATACAGGAAATGGACTTGGCAACCCTACATATTTTGGTGATGATGATAAAGATGCTGGTAACATCCCTTCAGAGGACGTCATAGAAGAAGGGGAAAATGAAGAAGCAGAAGAAGGGGAAAATGAAGAAGCAGCAGAAGAGGAAAGACAGGATGGGCCAAGTAATACACAAAGAGCAGATACGTCGAAGGACAATGTGGATAAAGAGAAGACGTCATATGAAATGGATAAAATTTCAGAACCAGAAAAGGAGAACGATCATATTTACACAGAAATGCACAAAGCTGATGTATAAACTGAAAGCAAAAAGTACTAAGACTGGGTACAAATAAAAGTTGTGAACGTCATAAAAGGAGTACTCTTGCTTTCAGTAAAAGTGAAAAACTACATAAATATGAAAACATTATGACTTATCATGATGGTCATAACCACTGTGACCTTTTTGTCATAATATTTTGTGTGCTATTGCAAAATCCAATTGCAGAATAGTAGTTTTGCCTAAACAATCCTTATCCTTGAAATGAACCTTCAAGGCCAATGAAGCTTTTTCTTAGTAGATTATTATACACTGCGTCCTTAATGGGTTTTTTATTTTAATTTTTCAAGACAACGTTTGTCAGTGGAAATTTTTCATGCAAATGTGAAAATTTTACACAACAAATTAAGTAAGAAGAAAAATTTTTAATAAAAGACACTTTTCACAACTAAATGTCGGATATAAAATTTCCCATCCATGATTATCTATTAATATTTCTGAAGATGTGTTTTAGGGTTTCGATTTAATTACTCTGCACACAGTAAATGCAGATATGCGTAGCATAAACCATAAACGTATGGAAAAAGACCTTTTTGCAAATATGAAAATATTAAACCAAAAATGTTGCTTTTTCATTCATGAAAATATAATATTTCCTTTTCAAAAGAACTTTCATATGATTAGTCCTATGGATTTTTTGTTCGTTAGATAACAGTATAATTTGCAACTTAAACTTTACTAAAACTTCACACTCGATTAAACACCTGAAAATTTGTATTTTTGGTAGTTGTTTCAGCATAATATTTCACATCTACAACAAATACTGAATCTAGAGCGAAGATAATATACATTAGCAAAGTGTGTTCTTAGAGAAAAATACTTTTTGGAAGATATGGATGCCAATACTGTATTCTAAATTAAAGATGGAAAAGAAATTTAATTCAAATGAAAAATAGATATCAAAATTACAATAAATATTATTTGAAATAGTACTTTAATTATTGTTTGTGGATTTACCACACATTATTCTAGAAATATAGTTTTCTTGTCCAAAGTGAAACTATAAATACGTTATTTACCAGATTTAGAATCCAACCATCTACAATATTTCTGGCCAAAATTGCGTCCTGTAGATCATCTTATTCAACCATTATTTACTTATGAGAATAGGAATATTTCAAAATAAAAGAGAGTTACTTCAAAATTTTAGAAAAGCATGTTTAACATTCTCGTAAGAACCTTTATTGCTAAACTCAAAAAATATGGAAGGGCTCAATTTTTGTTAATCAGTTTTTCAAATTAAATTTTGATTGACAAAGCCCTTTTACTGTAATTCCACTAAATCCTGTGCCATTTCAAGTGCAAGAAAACATATGAGAAGTCAGTAGCCCCCACACCACCCAAGCGCAACGAAATAACTAGTTGGGTTTCGTAATTCGTGGTCAGGCCAAAACTCTTTTCTTTGACCGAACACTACCTATTTAACTTCTCTATTATCATCAGTAGGCTCCCGCGTTTATACATGTTTTGGAATATAGGGTTAAGGGAAACTTAAAGCCAAAATAAGTTTTTTAATTATCAGAGAAAAGACTAATAACTTTTAATGCTCTGCGCAACAAGTAGGGTTAGATTTATCTTCGTTAAAAATATCATATCTGCTAAAAGGTCGATAAAAAATGCAACATTAGAAGAAGTTGTGTCGCTAGTTTATTTAGCATAACTTTGGTATATTTCAGTAGATCTACACTTTGCAATTTTTGGCTTCCAAATTGTAAGCCTCAAGTAACACATCTTGAAGTTTAAAACAACCATTTTAAATGAGTCTATTTCTCTTTAAAAGAAACGTCCTGTCAATTTTGAAGTTCCCTAGTATCTTCCAACTAAATATGAGATACCCTAAAGCAGTGGTCCCCAACCTTTTGTGTGCCAAGGACCGGTTTCAAAGTTTAAGAACTTCCTGAGGACTGGTGCATGAATAAGTGGCAGGTATACAAATTGAAATTTAAACATCAGGTTTCTAAGTCGTTATGTTTGAACTATTTTAGGTTCTTACAAAATATAGACATCAGTAAAGGTAAAAAGAAAAACCAGAAATACTAAAATTCTTAAAAATGTAAACACCAGCCAACAATGACATTTCAAAATATTTACATTAAAAAAACTGTTAAAAACAAAAGCAGGTGCCATAGTAAGGCACCTGCGCTTGCTTTTGACCTGCCGAAGTGTCCCATATTGGTGTAATGGGTGACAATGCTACACGCAGAATGTTTTTAATGTCAAGGTTGTTTCAAGCCTTAGTTTTGATTGCTGTCATGGCAGAAAATCCTACTTCGCAGAGATATGAAGTTGGAAATTGTAATAGTGTTTTCAGTGCTGTTGTAGCAACCTCTGAATACTCATTTTGAACTTTAATCCAAAAACCTGGCACAGATGAAGTATTAAACAGAGTTTTTAGTCCGCCATCATTTTTTAACTCGAGTAACTGATCTTTCTGCTGCATTGTTACCTTTGACTCAACAGGATCGTTCCTAAATGGATCAAGAATTCATTCCTTTGTTGTTCGAGGATCATATTTAAGTGGAAAACAACGCTCAAATCCCTTTAACTATAGTGAAAGGTGTTCTTTTTCTTCCAAAACTGAAACGGTACCGAAAATAAGTGAAAAAAAGATAATGCTGTCATCCCATGGCCCGATGGTTGGGGACCCCTGTCCTAATTGACATTCACAATAAAAAGTGATACTAAATATGTAAAGCAATCGTTGTCTACCACTAGGTTACAGAATTTTGGTTCCTTTGGGATTTTCTGGGATTTGGGGGATTTTTCTGCCAGTTTAACTTACAACAAAAAAACAAGTAGCAATATATGAATAGTAAGTATTTATGGGATTTAGTTGTCTTTGAGTATTACAGTAGTTAGATTCTAGGTTTTAGGATGTTCTTTAAATTGCCGAAGTAATAATGTTTCAGTGTGGTATATAGAACGTTGAAAACCTTTTATTCACCTTGCTTATGTAATAAGTATTTTTGTAGTTTGACTCCATAATTTTAAGCTGTACTCACTTTAGCGAGACATTGAAAATATTAACACTTGTAAACTTGTACTATCATTTATCATTACAAACTTAAAATATTAGCATTTTTATACCTTTGTATGGTAAGTCAAGTGAAATAATTCATCTCCAAATTGTATTTGAGATGGGGGTGAAAATATCTAACTTTACAATAACAAACTACCTGCTGTTTTTATAGCAAATGAAACATGTATTCCACTTACTTAATGAGATGTACTTTCCATTTCAAAATGAAAAATGTCGGCATGTTTAAAAAGATAACAAGCATTTTTGTTTTGAGCCTTGGTTTATGGCCCAAAGCCACAGCCAGTCTGTGTTAAATGTAGATTTTATCAAGAATTAAATAAACACCTTTGATTTAAAAGATATGAGTCTCTCACCATTAAATTGATAAATCCTAATTTCTCTGATATAGCATTTGTTATATTTATATGCGTTTTTATTTCAAAAACTTCAACAAATTTTTTGAAAATCAGTATTTAGTTTGTATGGAGTGCATTTCTTTCAAATGAAATAGATTGAAATGTGAAAATGGGCTAGTAACTTCACATATATATATATATATATATATAGATATATGTACATGTATATAGTTCGATCCTCAGACAGGTATTTCGTTTCACTCTCCCACAGCTCATCAGTCTAGAATCTCCGGAATCTCTGAATGTTCGAACTCCAACAAAGACCCCCGTCAAATTCCATTGAGACAATGTGGGACTTAGTTGGATTGGATATGCACACACAAACACACAAATATGTATATATATATATATATATATATATTTATTTATATATATATATATATCATATTGGTAGTGAAAAATCAAAGCCATTTTTTGGGAAACCGCTTGACAATCACAATTTTCTAAAATAATGCCTTTTTTACCCCTGGCATGTTAAAAGGCAGGAAGAGAACTATGTCTGCCAGAGAAAAATTGAGATGGCACCACCTGGTAGGAGAAGAATAGGATGCCCTAAGCTAAAATGAATGGAATGCGTCCGGAAGGACATAAAGAGAGTTGGGACAGAAGAATATGACGCCTTGGAGGACAGATTGACTGCCGCAGGTACCCCACACTGAAAGTGCGAAAAAGCAAGAAGAAGGTAGAAGAAGGAATGTGATGTGCAATGTGGTTCACAAGATAACAGAAACTTTTTGGCAGAAAGATGTGTCTGGAAATTATGTTATTAACAGTCTGTGGACTAAATTTTTTCTTTTCTGCAAACGGAAATCACTCTGAAGGATAAGTAAAGTGTACAGAAACAGTACAACACTATCCACAGGTCTTTGCATTCCGAATAGAAGAACCGGAAAAAACCCAACTTTAGTTTACTTCGTGTCTAATGTTACAGTTTTTTAAAAGTACAGAGATCTTCGTTTTGTTTACACACCAAAACCATATCAGATAACCACCATTTTCCGTGCATCCAGTGTATATTAGATGATCTCAATAGCAAGAAATGTTTTAGCTCGCTTGATCAAAGTGAGATTTGAGACATAAGCTTGTAAGTATCACCCATAAAGCATAAGGATTTTGATGCAATTCCGAACGGAATTTGACACAAAAATGAGGTTTCTTTAGTTTTATGACAAGCAAATGTTCTACCACTGCTTTAAAGAGAAGTACCTCGATGGTATTTATTATTTATAATGGATTTATTCTTCCACATTTTGATGATCTACTGACATTTTCGCACATTCGAAGAGAACATAGAAGATCTATAACAAGTGCTCAGACGACTGCGCTCATGCGACAAAATACTGAAATCTTAGAAAAGTGAATTCATAAGCATGACGTGACATATTACTGTCTTGTAATAAAAACAAAGAGTAATCACAGAGACCAAGACAAAGATGAACTGCTAAGGAAAATTGTTGACTTTCTTACTCTTTTGGAATGTGTTAAATATTGTGTTGGAGGGCTTGAGAGCAAGGTCACTGAAAGCCGCTTGAGGCACAAAAAAACCTGAAACAAACCTATTGGAAAATCAATAATCCATACAGAAAATCTAACGTATCTACAATTAACTTCTCTGTCTGCTGTTATCTGACTTTCAAAACGTCAAAATGCCTTGCTACTCTCGTGCATTCGGTGATACCATTGCCTGTTTTAGCATATCCAAATCTTAACAGACTTTCATTGTTTAGTTAATTGCCAGACAACACGGTCCTAGTGCCGCAATATATTAATAGGAACATGATGCTCTTCAGGAAGTTGTATAATCTGCTCAGCCCTTTTAAGGCCCAGAGAAGAAGCCTTTACTTTTTTTCAGTAAAGTGCGCAGTTGCAAAGAAGTTTAGACTTAATTTGTTTTGCTCATCGTTCTTTTAGGTCTTCCCTGGGATAACTCAGTCACCTTTATGTTGACTGCAAAATTCTTTATTACAATAATTTGGGGAAAGAATTCTGAATACTTAACTCATTTCTTCATAGTGAGGCAAATTTGTAATTTTAAGACCATCTTGAATGCTGGGAAAAAATTCTAACAACCGGAACAGGATAGGAAATTAATTTCATACCGGTGCACATTAAATACTTGTTTTCCAGATTCGTTTACGTTGTGAAAAGTGACCATTACTTCATATATAGCTCGATAAAGCTTCTATATCTCAAAACGACCAATCTATGGAACTGTAACTTTTCATTGATTTGGTTTATTTCAGTTCCACCTACTCTTTTGTTTCTATCACTGGGCTTCAAGATGCCTGGATGTGCCACAGGGACAGTCCGATATTTTTGAGTTATCAGTGTTTTCAAAGAACTGTAATATTTTAGGATCAAAAGAGTTATGACAATATTTTGATAGTTCTAGGTATTGAATAGAGAAAAACTAATTTTTATTGGTTTTTATTGATAAATGTTATCGGAAATTAAATGTTTAAGTGAAATAAAAAAGATTAAGACTAACTAATTTGACGCTACAGAATTAAAGAAGCGCAAACAAGTCATACGTATTGAATCAAAAAGATTTATTTGGTTATGTCTCTAAAGCTTCATGATAGTTTAACCGGTAACAAACATACTATTATCGGCCTAGGTCCGTCTGGGTCAAGCAGTATTGATCTCTCACCGTGAAGACCTACAGAATCAACTCTGTACCACTACAATCAAGGAGTAATCATTTGGCTTTCTGAGGTAATATCCACAAGGAGTGTTGCAGACATGCCAAATATTTGTCAATGTATTCTATACAGATCCTCTTCGCAGCTTGCTTTTACCCACCATCAAAGGTGACTGAGAAGCCGTAGCTTAATGATTAATACAGCTGCACTGTAACAAAGAGGTTCCAGGCTAGATTCTCCAACCGGGAAAAAACACTTTTAAACTTTTCAATAAGAAAGCCATCGGTTGGCGTATGGAAGGGCATCTAGTAAAAAAATGCCTCACATCTATAATAAAGACTCTCGGAGGGATATCGTATGAGCCCGGTTACCGGGAATAACAAAAAAGGCACTCCTTCAAAATGCTGACTTATACGTTTTTCCTCACTTATTCCTAAACACTTCACTGCAAGCTTGGGACTAATGTCAAGTTTTGGTGAAATGCTAGCAAATTATTAGTTTGTTATCAGGCAAGGATGGATCAGCGAACTAGATAACTTTGAATTCGCAATATTAAAGCATCAATAAAAATCAAATTGGAGATTTCTATCAAAGTACTCTACACAGATAGATTCATTTAATCAGGAATGTGATGCTCAGTAATGTCTCAAGATGGTAGGGGGTATTAGAAAAACAAACACTGAACAGCCCAAAAGTAACAAAGATTATTTACGAAAACTCTGTGCAATAACTGTTGTTCAAAATAAGGTATATAAATTATATCATGGGCCGATTGTCATTTAAAAAGCTGCAAATTCTGCACGGAGAAATTTTTTGGCCAGTTGATTAAACATATCATGCACTTGGAATACTTAGAATCAACGAGAAAACCAATATCTGCTTAACAAGGATGAGCCAACATTTAATTCCAAGTTGATGTTCCACAGGTCACGGTAATGTTATATGTCAAACAAATTACGATGTAGTGATAAGCTTAGCTTTTAAAGGATAGCAGTTGTAATTGATTAATCTTAATCTCGTAGGCAGACTCAAGTTATAGTGATCATATTACCGAAGACAGCCTTTTTGAAAAGCGATCACGTATCACAGGCATAGAAGAGCTTACTTATTTCTTTGTTTAAAAAACCTATTTTGAGACAGAGTATGGCATACTGGGCTGGTGTTGCCTGTCTGCTCTTATCTCATATTGTGTCAGCACCACATTTGTTTTAATTGATACTGTTGTTCTACTTGCATAGTGATTGTGAGTTATTCAGGTGGAAGGAGTATTTAAATTGGTGTTGTCACGCCGAATATACGGTCAGCGGCTGATTAAAGACAACTTTGAAAACGAATTTGTGAACATGTTTCAAAATCACTGGAGTACTGTCCCATTTCATCAACTTTTGTACTTTTAATTTTTATGAACTGTCAGATTCTTACAGTTTTGCATTTGAAAAATTCTACCCGAAGGCCTAAAACAACAGTGAGTGAAAGCCAAGAAATGACATTACAAATATATATATATATATATATACATATATATATATGACATAAATGACATCACAGATATATATATATAGTGCATTTTATAACATTGCTCCACTATAGCTTTCTTTTTCTTCATCTATGAGCTCATTTTGATCTTCCCATTAGCACTGTTGCCCCTTTATATC
>RDPX01000052.1:1439718-1464709 GCA_003991215.1 Morbakka virulenta | reverse complement strand
AAAATCACTGGAGTACTGTCCCATTTCAAAATCACTTTTGTACTTTTAATTTTTATGAACTGTCAGATTCTTACAGTTTTGCATTTGAAAAATTCTACCCGAAGGCCTAAAACAACAGTGAGTGAAAGCCAAGAAATGACATTACAAATATATATATATATATATATACATATATATATATGACATAAATGACATCACAGATATATATATATAGTGCATTTTATAACATTGCTCCACTATAGCTTTCTTTTTCTTCACTATGAGCTCATTTTGATCTTCCCATTAGCACTGGTGACCCTTTCTATCATGTTTACTTTGTCGTGCCCTTTCCCAGGACACCAATAATGCCATCAGCCTTTTTTCAAAAAGCTGATTTTAACACATAATTCAGAGTTCAACATTAAGTCTTCAAATGATTTCGTTAAACCTGACAATTGCTGGTGATTTTTCCATACGTGTTTGGATGGTTGGTAATTTTCTTTTTCATTTTTTTTTTCATAGTAAATGTAACCTTGCCCGCTTCTAAAATATATTTTTCACACAGGAATGATGTTGAGAAGTAGCAAAAAAACCCAACCCAACAGCAACAACAACAACAACAAAATGCTGGCCCGAAAAAGTGTGACGTCACAAATTTGTATTTTATTTGTTTCTATCTAAATATTCCTAGTCTTCTGATCGTCAAAGATTACTAAGTTAAAACTGTAACATGTTATTTCTCAACAGTTACAAGGTATAGGTCTTCAAAGATAATAAGTGTATTAAAACATTGAGTTTTCTTTAAGGATTGATGTATCTTTAAATCGTTTCTTGCTCGTGTTTAGCATCGAATCAGAACATAACGAAAAGCAAATTGTGTTCTTTTGTGTTCTTAATTACAGATAAAAATATAAAGTTCCTATTGAATTTTTTAATTTGTGATGTCATCACTTTTTCCCTTCATACAACAGAATAAAACAACTTTTAAAAAATAAATTGAATAGCAACAGAATCATCCATTTTATGTTGTGACACTGGATAAATATTACTCTTTCTTCCAATTTTTATTCAATATTAAAGTAGGTTTGTGAAAACAATTGGAATAATGAGCTCTGGCACTTTTTTTAAATCGCTCTCTAAAGATTGAATTTTTAAGGGTAAAGTTAAGGAAATTTACCATAAAACCAAACCTTTGCTTGGATGTTGTCATAAAAAAGTAAATAAATAAGAGAGAATTATCCCAGGAAGAAGCAAATAGAAGATAAAGGGAAACAAAGGAGAGGGATGCATGTTGATCAACCGGAACAAACAAAACACTGGTAAAAAAAGAAAAAGACAAGGCTTCATATTGAAACTGGGCTGAATTAAATTTTCTCTAGAAAGGGTTTCAAAATATCAAAAGAACAGCATTTATATTCAAAGTTGAAAATTTGTTAGAAATCTCTACTCTGCCATCGAAATATCAAATTCACAAAAGTCAAGACAACTAATAAATTATATTACCTTTTTTACTTTGTTATTTTTTATTGCTATGGTAACACTGCACCTCCAGACAGCACTGAAAATATGCATTTGTATGTTAATATCGAAGAACAGGATATGGTACGATAAGGATCTTGTTTCTTCTAAAAGACGTAACTGACACAAAGCTGTTCCTACCCATGAGGTATTTAAGTACTCCTTTTCTGACAAGTTTATAATAAAACAGACAGCTGCTATTGAATTTATTGTAGACCATGGATTTAGTTTTGCATTCAAACTTATCCTATCATCAACAATAACCTTAAGAGAAGGCAAACTTCAATTTTGATTTGTCCCCGCCCACATGTTAAAGTATGCTTTGGTCATATTACATCGCTAGTATATGTTTAAGAAAAGAATGCCTCTGATTTTTATTTTGGGCTATATCAAACAAAGTTTAGATTTCTTCAAATAAAGAGGGAAACATTGACACACCCATCAAGAACTTACGAGTGTAAATCTTGACTGAAAGTAAAACGTATCCAAAACCTAGCTTCAAGTTTCTTTAAATCAGATCAAATAAGGGACCAATGTAAAATATGATGAGATAAATATTCCTACTTGCCATTTGTTACAGAAATTTGTTAAAAATATAATTTTTAACAGTGGTAAAAAGAATTCAGATAAAATTTTGAAAACCGGAAATATTTATATACGAAGCCAACAGAAAACTTATTTTGAGCTTATCCTCAAAGCAAATAATTTATTCTTAATGTGTGTAGTACCAATTGGAAAAGAGAAGAACTTAAATGCAGTCTTAAGGCTTTTTTCTCACTAAATCTTGTACAAACAGCTCAATCAATAGAAATATTTTTTGCTTTCTCTATTTATAAACATAATCCACTGTTTTATAACTTTTAATATAACATGTGGTATTTTGCGTACAGAGTTAGCACGAACGGTTATGACATGTACCAGTAGGGTACAAGTTTTGATTTCAATATAAGAAATTGTAGTAATGCTTGGAAACCTTGGATTACAAAACAACTATTGCAAAGACTAAGATTATGGATGGCTTATAAAAGTTTTACCTGTGGATACATTACATTTTTAATTTTAAGGTAATATTGTTACTCATTCAACATTTTTATAAAGGATGTGTACCAAGAAAACGTTTTCAGGTTAACTAATTGTTAAGAAGGCTAAGGATTTCTACGATAAATACAGAGCCTTATGATACGTTCTAGAGAACACAATCGCTGGAATTTATAAAAACGTGCAGAAAAATCTGTATCTTTTGTAGATAAAATTTTCTATCACGTTTGTAAAAAATCGCTATTTCAATCATGTTTAGTTAAAAGTTATAAAAGACAAATAACGTGTAAAAATTGTAACAATCCCTCATAGCAATTTTGACAATAATAACAAACAGTTTTCTTGTGGACCCTCCATTCATTTACCCTTTGAAAACTTTTTACTTTAAACAATGAACGAAACACTTCCACACAAATCACCCATATTTTCATATGAAGTACATATGATTATTAATTTTGTCTATGTTTTGGTCACCGTTATTAATTTTCTGGGTAATACAACAGTTTTGATTTTGTTTGGCAAATTCAAATGGCTTCAAACGTCTTTAAATTATATTTTTGTAAATCTGTCGCTGGCTGATATTTTGGCTGGAGCTGGATGCTATTCACTGTTGTTCATTGACATGAGAAATACTCAATTTTTGAATTCGAATATCGTCTGTGCTTTTACGACGGGACTGCAACTATTCTTTGTTGCATCAGTGGAGTCGATATTTACTCTTTGCTTTATATCCCTTAATAGATACTGTGTCATGAAATTTCCGTTAAAGCACAGTTTACGAATATCAAAGCGAGGAGCAAAGATTTTTATCTTACTTTCCTGGATCAGTGCGCTTGCTTTTATGGCTCCAAACTTATTATCATATCAATATGATTCCAACACAGGATTTTGTTTACGCCAATGGCCAAGTTACATTAATGGAACTGCCTACAGTCTAGTAACAGCATTTTTATCTGGAATCGTTCCAATATGTCTTTTGTTGCTTACCTTGTGTGTGACAAAGAAGAAGATTAGTGTGCAAAGAAGAAACATCCAAAATAGTAGACAACAAAGAGAAAGAAGAAGGATAATTTTGCTTCTTTGCTCTTTGATATTGACTTTTATGTTGTGTTGGCTGCCTTTTATTGTTTACTGGGTTTTATTATATGCAGCTAACTATTTTGATACTTCATCTGAAACTGGCATGATTTTAACTTTAAGAATATACAGAATTGTTATTTTACTTGCAGTAATCAGTGCAACCCTTGATCCACTTATATATACGTTTCAAGCTGGCCAATTTCGAACAGCTGCCAGAGAGCTTTTTTCTGCTTTAAAAGCTAATCATAATGCAAGATGCAGAATAAATCCGGTAGTTATTCAAGTTAATAAAAAGGTAGAATTAACGTGTTCACCAAGAGTTGTACCAACAGAAGATAAAGAATATGGAGAGGCGTGATACTTTATTATATGGAGTAGAGAAATTCTTGTGAATTAACAGTCTATGAGGGCAGTTGGCCGTCGACACCAGTGGCGAGCACTGAGTAAAAAGTGATACTCATCAATCCTTTTGAATTTAATGAGAAAGGATGCAAATTTCTATCAATTCTAGGACCTAAGATTTTAAAAAGGGGTTAGTTTTTCCCATAGTCAGAAAAATCTCAAAAAGAAATATACAGAAACGTACTTGAACAACCCAGCTTCTTTAACTCCGGACGAACCTGAGCAGTGAATTTCAGCTTTTGGTACGAAAATGGAAATAAGTTGGACAGGTATAAACCCCGTGAATGATACTATTCAACTGGTTCTCAGATCTACTTAACGTAAGCAAGAAATGTAAATAAATGGAAAGCAAGGGATAATCTTATGCTAAATTCATATATTCAGTATAGAAAAGAACACCAACCAGAGGTAGAGATTAAACACTACGTGATGTAAACAGGCAATGTTGGGTTGTTATTTCAGTGGTAATTCCAGAACACCGGGGATCTTAGTTACAGTATACAGGACCAAAGGACGGATTATATAGAGTGCCATATTTTACACAGGAAAAAAGAAAAATTTCACAGTCAGTTTGTTCTCTTCTGTGAATTTTTTTCCCTTATACGTTTTTCTCCAAAATATTTCCTGGTTTGAATCAAGACCAGTGCATACATTTTTTCACTTTGTTTCAGTAACACGCTCACATCAAATAAAAGATTGTATAAAATTGTATTTTAGTGTGATTTTAATTTAATAAGTCGAAAACCAACGCGGGTACTATATCCTTAGTTTGTTTATTCCCCGAGTTGTATTCTGTATATATTTTGCAGCGGGTTTTATTATCCATTCAGTACCTATGACAAGTAGGCAGAGCTCGGTCTTGTTTTAAGGAATACTGGGGAACAACGTGAACCTGAAACCTTTTTCTTTCTCTCATTTTGAATCATTTGTTATTTATTCAGTTATTGCATATTTTACATCGTTTTAATACCGTCTCTTGTACACTAAGCAATGAAACTAAGAAAATGACAGTTAGGTAAAAACTAAAATTTTCCCTTTTACAATTCTAGTCTTCCCTCCTTCTCTCCCCACTTCTGCAGACCCATTTATTCCGGAGTCCAAAATCCAGCTGATTACAACGCAACTACTTCCCAAATTGCTTGATTGCTTCCCATAGTTACCAAGGCAGTATCTTGATCCTGGTAGATATCAAATCCTGTACCTGTCCTTCATAACAGGAGTTCATGAAGAATTCTGTTTACATACATATCTATTAGAATATGCTTTCTAATAATATATAAGCTCTGTTAAGAGCAAAGTCAGTTGAAAAAAGTTATTTGGTTTGTATTTCTTAGATTTCCAGGAAAATAGTATTTATTTTTCCAGGAAATCCTTCAGATTTTTTGCTGGCTGTTAATTTGATGCGACTGAATAGTGTCCTGAGCCTAAATCGTTTACGATGTTGCAGAAATAATTATACAGTTTTGTTTGTTTTTGTTGGAGGTTTTTTTCTGCACTGTAGTTCACTAACTGGAGTTCGATTCTGCCTATCGACAAAGCAATATTTATAGTTCTTTTACCAAGTTTAGTTTGGTTTCAAGCATAGAATTAGGAAACCACTAATTCACTGAAGTATCCCTGCTAACAATGCTGTCCCTAGATAAGCTCCCTTGGATTTTTAATTCCAGTAAGGCCAGATTTCAAGGTATATCTGTGGTCCAATATCCCAGTATTTTGAACCATGGAATAGACTTTCTAGTCAACGGAGAAAGAAATCGAAAACACATAAAAATTAAAAATAATGTAACTGGTCGTACCTCAGTAATATTGTTTTTTACATGAGAATAGAAAACTGTATATGGTAAACCTATTTACGACGTTTTTTAAGAAACAAATGTATAAAAGCTTTGTAACTATACAAGTTTGATTTATTTTCTGATACCTAATTAAAACGACACCTACTGAATATTGCGTTTCTTAACTATTACAAAGGGCAATTGTGAAAGTACCTATGATACATATTAAGCATCAAGACACTGGTAAGCAACGTAAGCGTATTAAGGTCTGTGGAAGGCTGCTACAGCTCCAATCTCTGTGCAAAATAGCAAACTGCATTTGTATGGTGTCAACTCCAAGAAGTATTGGAATTAAAACTCTTTTCACTGCTATGTTCTTGTAATTCTAACAAATTTGTAGCCTACACCTATGCCTATCAATAATTTTTAATTGTCTTTCCTCCACGTAGTAAAAAATGGCGTTTTTAAGTTGAAATGTAATGGTACTTGGCCTTCTTTGAAATTTCCATAGGGGAAAAGGGGTGGACAAAATTGTGACGTTATGCCACAGTCGTTAGAGGAGGAGAGGGATTCCTAATAATTGTGACTTCGCATAACTCTTATTTAAATTGTCTTCTTTAAAGGTAGACTTCCAGTATTAAATCCTTAATATTACATCAAACTATAAGAGTATTTTAATATTTCATTATTTTCAATTGGATTTCAGTACATTTCAATTTGATAAAAATATTAGCTTGACCAATCGAACCTTATTTTGATGTTTTTATGTAAGCAAATTATGGCAGATACGTTATCTGAACCTTGCGTGGTTTTAAATTTTGCCACATCAATGCACTTTTAATTTTCACTCGAGATATTTGAGGTTTTTCCCAGTCCTGGCTGTAGCTGTTTGAGAAAAGATACCCAGGTACGCTGACCACGAAACCACGCCGTATTTTTATAAGCAAAGAGGTTTCACCCATAAAATCCAGTATCTTCTAAGCAGGCAAAAGAAAAGTAAGGTAAAACCTAAATCACTAGAAAGTGTTTTGATCTTTGAAACAAGAAGTGATAAAATACAGCGATTCGACCAACAGTCCCTGTCAATATTGTAAGCTTTATTGCCACCCAAAATTTTCCATGATTTCAAAAATACTTCTTTCATTATTTCATTGCATATTTGTTAATCCAATTCGTATTAACTGGAAATTTTCACACTGTCTGTTTGTCTAATATGGCGACAAACAAATAGATGATTGGAGCCAAAGTTTAAATATGCAGTAAAATATCCATAATTATTTGTCTTTTATTAATCGAAAAATTCAGATACAATGAGAATATTGGTATACAAATTGAGACCAGGTTTCCAAGTGAATCTACTTTAAAGGTCCATTTAACATTCCGCTTATAAAAAATTCAAGCAAGATACAAAATCATTAAGGCATTAAGGAGGTATACAACTTGTTAAAAAATGCCTTTGACGCGAGAAATTTATTTTAAATGTTTTTATGAACTTCAAGCAAAACTAAATTTAAAATAAGTACCTTTTCATATTACGACATGAACAATTCTCGGTGAGTCATGTCAGGCTTAACTAGACAATTTCTGTAGGGCAATGATCATTTAGAAGAGAGGCTTGAAAGTGAATGCAAAGAAAACGGAAGTAATATTTTTAAGTAGGCCAGTTGTCGAAGCCCCTTAGATAGTGGATATCCATGTAGAGGAGATAAAAGCAGTGGATAAGTTGAAGTATTTAGGTTTCATCATTGAAAAGTAAGGAGGTTGTGAGGAAGAAGTCAAGGCAAGAATTGAGAGTGCCTGGAGGAAATGGCCTGAGAGTAGTGCAGTTGTCTGCGACAAAAATGTGCCACTCCATCTCAAAAGCTATTTCTATAAGACGGCCATCAGACCGGTATGGAGCTGAAACTTGGTCATCGAAGAAAGCACAAGAGAGGAAGCTGGAAGCCACAGAGATGAGAATGATGCGATGAATGACCGGACTATCTCTGGAGAGATGCATAAGCTTATCAACAGTTTAAGGTATTGTTTCAATGATACATGGCTAAGATAGTTTTACTTGACCAATAATTTGCTATTGCCTGTTCTACTACCTACAGTCAAAATGCTGCTATGAACACTATACAAACACATTAGCAGTAAATAGACTAGCGTGTTTGCAACAATATTCCAGAGATATTTTTTTAATCGCTGCAAGGGTTGCTCTTTATTGACCAATTGAAACATGTTAATAACGATTAAGGTGAAGATTTCAGCAAGCAAGTTGCCGCCTCAACTTTAAAGCTTTAGAGCTTTATACTGATAACCTCGATGATTCAGGAGATGTCTTGGAAAAGTTTGTCCACAGTCTGTTACATAGCCAAAACTATTTCTGCTTCAGCTTATCACTGTCTCCTAACTGTTGCTTACAATGCCAGCTATATACGTCATAAGCAAAAGGTCATACTCTGCATGAAACCTTAAAACTCACGTAAGTATCATAACTGGCAACAAAAGGCTAGATAATATAATGACATTGCAAACCAATAACACCTTCAATGCAAACAAGTTCATATTTTGTCTTGTACACATGTTCCACTTAATTTTTTTTGATAGCAATATACTTGTTTATATTCTGTTGCATTCCATCGTTTATATCATGGTAAGTTTATTTGGATGAGAATATAAATTTGAAGTAATTTATTAGGAAACTTATATTGTCTAAATTCTGATAAGATATGAATCTTCGGAGAGACAATGAAATTTCAGTTAGTGTCTCTGAGAGGTGCAGAAACACTGGAAGGGATATCAAAATTATATTGAATTTTTTTATAATTTTGCTCAAATAATCTTTTTAGTGTTGGAATTCCATCATAAAGAAAACTATCATTTGAGTTTTATCTGAGGTGTATACGTCACTAATACATCAATGTTCGTTAAGATTTAGGATCATGATAAATTTTGGTACATGTTGCTTATCTTGCCTTCCATTATTAAGGTACCATTTTATATTATCAGATAACTGAAAAACCTNAGATATGAATCTTCGGAGAGACAATCATGAAATGGTTCGTAATTTTATCCTGAAAAAAAGTGAAATTTCAGTTAGTGTCTCTGAGAGGTGCAGAAACACTGGAAGGGATATCAAAATTATATTGAATTTTTTTATAATTTTGCTCAAATAATCTTTTTAGTGTTGGAATTCCATCATAAAGAAAACTATCATTTGAGTTTTATCTGAGGTGTATACGTCACTAATACATCAATGTTCGTTAAGATTTAGGATCATGATAAATTTTGGTACATGTTGCTTATCTTGCCTTCCATTATTAAGGTACCATTTTATATTGATCAGATAACTGAAAAACCTTAAAACGCTAAGTCTTTACTGCATATTTCAAAAAATAGTTTGCATGCTCTGTTCCTTGAGGAAGATTTTGAAACAAAAGAAAAACGTTTTGAACAAAAGGAAACACTTTACTGGTACAAAAGGTGTCATCTCCTGTCATGCCAAACTGTTTTGTCTTGTTTTTTCTGATTTTTACCCATCTACCGGAAATTTAGAAATTTAGAAATATTGATTTCCGGGGATTACCCCAAGACACCATTTTTGTTGCATGCTTGCTGTCATCGCATATCCCACAGAATATTTCATCTTGCTACGGCCTTGGTTTGTACCAATTTTAATTTTCCACCTTTGATGTATCTTCAAATTTAAGAAGGCTGGACGAACACGTGCTAATGCATGTTATTTCCTCCAGAAGCATCGTTCTTTCCGTATTTTACTAATTCCTTGCACTTTCTCTACTTTTCACGTTTTTGTAAAGAATGGTCCAAGATGCCAGAAAATAGTGAAGTGGTGTTATCACACCTAAATTCTAGCGACAATTAAGAAAGTTTTTGCCTAAAGGTATCTATTATGAATATTGAACTCTGCGCAAATCAGGAAATAAGGACTCTTGTAATCAGTTTTGAATCAATACTAAGCCTCTTTAAAATACCTTGGGAGTACGGTGGGAGAGAATGGTTTGATAGACACAGAAATCACAAAAAGACTTAGCCAGTTGTCACAGAATGTTGGATGCCTCTACCGATTACTAAAGGATAAGGATGTACCTAAAAAGGCCAAGAAAATTATACACACTGAAATCCTGCGACCTATACTTCTATTCGGTGCAGAAACATGGACCATTACAAAGAGAAACATGTCGAGAATAACAGCAGCAGACATGCGCGTGGTACGTCTTATCCGTGGAGTAACTCGTAGAGACAGGAAACGTAACGAAGATCTCTGTAAGGATCTGAAAATACCAATTATATCTGACAGAATCAAATCTATGCAACTCAAATGGTATGGCCATGTGANGAAATCCTGCGACCTATACTTCTATTCGGTGCAGAAACATGGACCATTACAAAGAGAAACATGTCGAGAATAACAGCAGCAGACATGCGCGTGGTACGTCTTATCCGTGGAGTAACTCGTAGAGACAGGAAACGTAACGAAGATCTCTGTAAGGATCTGAAAATACCAATTATATCTGACAGAATCAAATCTATGCAACTCAAATGGTATGGCCATGTGATGAGAAGAGAGTCTGACCATGTATCACGACAGGCCATGCGATACACTATAGACGGTGTGAGACCTACAGGCAGACCTCGCAAAAGGTGGCATCAATATATAGATCACTACCTGCATGAGAAAGAGACTTCCCTAGACGAGGTCAACGAGCAGCAGATGTATTCCGATAGAGTTCTGTGGCGAAAGATGTCGAACTTCCCTGACTGACGAGCAAACTGCTCACCAGGCATTTGGTACGAATTTGGTACTAAGCCTCTGTGTGTGTTCCTCTCTATTTGTCTGTCTATCTGTTTGTCTGTCTGTTTGTGTGTGTGTGTGTGTGTGTGTGTCTCTCTCTCTCTCTCTCTCTCTCTCTCGCTTTCCGTTGATCTTGCCTGTCACTCTAAGATGTTCTAATTCTAGTTTCCTTCTAGATGAAACTTTTTTAAAGTAAGATGCAAAGTTTATATGAACTGCGAATGAATAAAAAGTTTCTGGGCTTGCTTTAACAAGGACATTGATCAAATCACATACAATTGTTTAAATGTTTTTGAACAAATCCTATTACTCTTACAAAAAGGGGATATTTTGAGATGCACAACAACACTGTATTATCCCTTGACACTTTTCCCTCTGTTGTTGTAACAATGAAATTGATTTTCCAGGAACTGTGTAAAGGTTGGGATTGACATTTATCGGAATTGATTTTTCAAGAGCTGTGTGTAAAGAAAAGGTTGGTTGGGATTAACCATTATCTTAGTCCATTGTTAAAAAAATGGGGACACATTGGTTTAGACATCAGGAATTCAGGTACTGTTAAAATTAATAGATTAGTTTGAGTAACAATAACGATGCTATTGTTTCTAGTAAACCTCATGAATTTGGTGATGCAAGTAACTTTGCATACGGAGCTACTGTGTAGGTACGGGTGACAAAAAAGTCTTTTTGTTCTTTAGCTGCAACTAAAACGAAATTGGCTCCTCTTAAATTCCTCACAATTCCACGATTGAAATTGGTCCACGATTGATTCTCACTCAACGTGTTTCAAGTGTTTCGGAGGTTCCACGGAACTCTGTTAAAATCTATAGTCCGACAGATTCACAAATTGTTCTTTGGTGGGTCTTTGAAATTAACAAAAACTATACTACTTTTATTGAAAACAGAGTTCAGAAAATTATAAAAGTGTTGCATATGAAGAACTGCCAATATGTTCAGACAGACCAGAGTCCCAGTGACATAGCCTTTAGGGGCATGGAGGGTTTAGATGGTGTTGCAAATGAAAAATGGTGGATAGGTCCTGATTTGTTGTCGAAGTCTGACGCATTTGGGCAAAACATGTTGAGTTTTGAACACTCTAAAACGCCACATGGATATCTTTGTACTGAATTCAATAGAGAGGTAACATCCCACCCAAGAAAGGTCAACTCAGATATTTTTGCCAGTGTTGCATTGGAAAATAATTATCATTAGCAACGTCATTCTCTGTTATAATTGCAATGACATAGGCCTCTATTTTTGAATAACTGTCTATGTTCTGCGATTTGTTAACAATTCGAAAAGAAATTTCTAAAATCTGCAATTGTATTAGAAATGAATTTTGAGAAAACTAAAAAATGGCTTAGGATTTTTTGAAGATGAGTAAGGTGTCTTAAGAAAAAATGCGGAATTTAGTAGTCTAGTTTATCATTTGATACAAAACATCCCATAATATTACTTCGAGGACATCATCTGCCAAATTAACTGTTGGGAAATTGCATAAAAATTGGTAAATTGTGTTCAAATGTTTGGTGTGCACATAAATGCTCTTCGAGATGGAACAGTTTACCAAATTGCGTGTCCAGATTGTGAAGCCTACTATGTCAGCCAAACAAGCCGGCATATCCTGACTTTGTTCAAGGAGCACAATGCGCCATCTCAACCAGTCAGCAAGCATTTCAAACACTGTCACACAAAGCTCACATTTGACCATATGGGTATACTGAAATCATCAGGTCGAAGAGAAGAGCATCTACTAATTCTTGAGGTTCTATTCATTGCAGAAAAGAATCCTTCCATCAATATAAAAGCCTTTCGAAATATGAAGCTACAGACTACTGGTCAGCATCAGTTGGACTGAAAAATGCTTCATTGTCTAAATCAATGAAAAAATTGGTGGTACGCTGAAGAAACAATTCAAGGCCATATTTCCAGGAACTTGGGAAAACTTGTCCTCTTTGAAACCATATTTGGCAAGGGGAAGACGAAACCGAAGACATGCTTTTCTGACAATTTGTAGGACTTGATAGGGCTACGCATGTTGACGTTGGCCAGACTGGTGCAGGCTACGGAAATCTGGAGGAGTGTCTGTAAAAGTGTTATAGCTGCTTGTTGACGAGTTCTCTGTGTAGTGAGGATGATAAAACTTATGTACTGTTGTATTTACCTCGTTAACTTCGTTACTTTATTAAGTTTTTTAATTATATTTACTCTCTGTACCTGTGTATTCACATAATCTTAGTGGAAAAATAAACTTACTTAAGTACTTCAAGAATTTGCATTCATTCAATAATGTTGAGTTTCGGATGTACTTTCGGTCATTGAACTCTCTTTGCTAACTAATCCTATTAATAGGAAGTCCTTTGGTGGTATGCTATGGGTGCGATGCAACATGTCGATACTTCCAAATATCGACTGCGTATTGCGCAACAAAATTGCCCTGTGTGAAATAGTTTAAGATATTGCGAAATGTAAACCACAAAAGTGCACAACATTATTGTAATCATCACCGTTTAACACTATTTGTTTACATAATCTCCTCTGAGAAGCTCATCTGAGTGAAATAAAATTGCAACATATGTTTATATATTGCTTTATTTTTAGAGTCTCTGTGGGAACATGTTAAGCCATATTTGGTAGAGGATCAATAACCACACTGACCCTTATATCAACACTATTAAAAATGACTATTAGTAACAAAACTTTAATTAAAGTCATGTTCATATTGGCTGAAAGATTTGTGATGTGATTGTCTATATATGTCTACAAAGCAAGTAGCAAGAAATGGCTGGTTATTTTTCTTCTTGTCATTAACCCCCGGTGGGTGTACTTCTTTGTAAAAGGTGGTACTCGTCCTTATTTATTTGATATAATTTCCCTTTCACTGACATTCACACCATTGTTTCATTATTTGCAATGATTTCTTTAATCAATTCCATGATTTGCAATTTTGTACATTATACACACAAGTCACGTACAAACCATGTAAGTAAATTCTTGTTCAGGAAACAGACTGTACGTGTATGATATTTCTCTTGCTGCGAGTGTTGGGGTTTTTTTGGAGGGGGGTTTAGAATGCTCGGTTTTGTAAGTGTATATTAACATTATTAAAAAATCTCTGACTATGCGCAAAATGCCATCTCTTTCTGAAAATCCTAAATCCTTGGACTGGCACAAATCTACACCCTTTTTTCAGTGAATTTAGAAACAAGGATGAGTACTACTTTTTATATAGGACTGCACCAGCAGGGGAAATACCTTTTAACCAAAGTAAACGTGATCTTAACTATAATATACTACTGAATTGTATACCAAGCTGTTCAAAAACGCCCTCATTGAAGGGCCACGATAGCTGATTCAAGCATTAACTATATAAACCGTGACGATTTCTTCTCTTGACTCAAGGTACTGCCTCTGTAACCAGGTTTAACAACTCGGATTACATCCTAAGTTTAGAATATATCTGTGTTTGTTGAAGGCTAGGCTGTTTTATACCCAAGATATAAATTAGGATAACCCAGTCTACACTCCGGGTATAATGTAGACCAGGATCGAATATACACCTGTAGGCCAAAATAAGCCCTCCCCTTTGTTTATGTAACAAAAATTTCACTTTATTCCCACTAGAGTGTAGCTTCTGTTAATACGTATCAATGCATTCAGACTGAAAATGTTTATTCATGGCCCTGTTCTTAGGTGTTCACTTGACAGGGTAGTCCAAGTAGGTAGAGTATTATAATGCATGCATTTAGATAGTATGCCATCTAACTAATAAAGATAGATAGGTTCTCACTTGTTGTCTTCTCTATTTATGCCAGACGTTCATGTTCGTTTCAAAACAATAGTAAAATATCTGTTATTTTTCTTATTGCTAATTAGACAAGAAAAAAAACCAGGAAATGATGCAGAAGTCCCATTATTTGCAATTTTAGATTTTAATGACTAGAGTATTGTCTTATCGCAATGCTTAAAAATCATCGTTGTTGTGCAACACATCAAGTGTCATTAAACAAGTATTATGAAACATTTGTCTGTCTTGACGTAGATCCAAAACTTGGGGCAACTACACAAATTCTACTATCTCTCGATTATCCAATAGGAAAACGCCTTCAGGAAAAATTTTCCATTATTGAATGGAATGGATGTCAAGTCTCAAATAAAAAACTTAAAAAATCTATGTCGTAGTAAAAAAAAGAACAAAAACGATATCAATATCAATTGGCTTTCAGTAAGCC
Organism: Morbakka virulenta; assembly: GCA_003991215.1. NCBI lineage: Eukaryota > Metazoa > Cnidaria > Cubozoa > Carybdeida > Carukiidae > Morbakka > Morbakka virulenta. The sequence goes on along the minus strand of RDPX01000052.1, from coordinate 1,449,887 downwards.
AGTCTGCAACAAGGATAAAAGAGGTTTTTTTGATTGATAATAACAAATGAACATTTAAACGCCATCCAAAACAACATTAAGGTGGGTGTCCCGAAGTGTCTTGCAGATACTAGGTATGTTCCGAGTTGAATTTCTGGTCAAAGCTTGCTGGATAAATTAACCACTAATTAGACTATCCCATTCTACAGTATACCACAATGTTTGATCCTAATAAGCCGGCAGTCCCTACGATCTCCGCGTCAGTTTCCCAGAATCCATCTCGAGTCACTTCAGACGGTTCGGTGTGATCCTTAAAATGTTCATTTAAGTATTTCTGTAGCTTATCAGAGATCTCATTTTTCATGTGCTGAACAACAATATCTCGAATGGTACCATGGCTGTCATTTTCTGTAAATAGGTAACGACTCCACAAGAGTAGCAGTTATCGTTTCCTTTGGTTATGTAACACATCTGGGTTGTGTAATCTCACAAATGCACCCAAACGTGACTGATTTCTCCATACTGGGACTTAAGACATTGGTAGTATTTATCCTTATTTTAATAACAACTGGGAAACACATTCTTCTTTGACTGCTTTAAAGGGCCTCAGATTCGAATATCAAGTGCATTATCGGGCCTCCTCTTGCTGCAGCTTTCTTTCTGAACAACCTCGTCTGTGACCTTGTCAGATTGGGCGTCACGTCCAGCTTTATCAACAGTGGTATATGAGTAGTGCTTAGTGTTGCTAGGATGATGGTAAATTTACATTAAACTGTTATCACTTTTCGCTTTCCTACTTCGACGCAACCAGTAGCGTTTCAGGCATAGAGTATGGTGCAATCCAGTGAGGCTTCACCCTGGATGCGACGCAGTGGCTATGTCTAATGTGTCTGACGTACACTGTTGATCCAGCAGGAATGCCTTTGACACTGTCATACCGGATATCATGTTATTTCTTCTTGTGCTTCTATGCACCAATGAGTTTTGCAGATACTCTTGATTTAATAGCTGTTCAAAACGTATTGGTATTTTCCAATACTGATCGGCTTTCTTTATCCAAGGTAGCAAGTGTCTCAGAAAATGTTTCCTCAATTGGGAGGTTACAGTGACGGCAGTACACCACTTCAAACGATGTGCAATCAATGTTTGCATGAACAGGTGTATGATACGCCAAAAAGATCCCGGATAATAATTGGTCCCAGTCATTTGCCTAATCACTGACAAGCCTACAAGGAGCCTCTTTTGGTGCCCTATTGTCTTTTTCATGCTGATCATTACACTAAGGATGATATGCAGAGGTGATGCTGCGATCTGATTGGAAATACGTCATGAAATAATGAATCGTATGATTAACAAATTTGGGACTTTGACCACTGGTCAGTGTTTCCATACAGCCAAGGCGACAGATAATGCTGTGCAGGAAGTCGGTTATAGACTCGGCTCTCTTTTCAGTGATAACAGTACTTTCTGACCACTTTTTGAAATGACACACTGCAGCAACAATGCATTTGTTTTCGTTTACAGTCTTCTGCAGTGGACCATTAATGTTAATCTTAACAAGACTCAAAATCGTAATTGGAACAGGTATGGGATTCAAAGGTGCTGCCTCCTCGTATATCTTCTGGTTGACTTCAAAACATTGCCGACACTTTCACATGTATTTCTGAACGTCGGGCTTCACTGGTGTAAATCACCTGTGCTCGGTCCCTTTTTTCTAATAGTATGTTCTTGCTCCATTCTTGGTTTGGATTATTTGAGTAACCACTTCAGCTGCCAGTGACTTAAAGCCTTGTTGGGCTGAATGTAACTTTTAATTTTTTTTTAAAGATTTTTTTTCCTTTCTTTTTTAACTCCCTGCATCATTTACCCTGTGTAAACTGTTTCTTTTCTACTCCAAAAAAAACCAACGTTTTTTTATTCAAGGACAAGAGGGCCTTGGGCTGTAGCTCTCAAATATTTTTGAAAATTGGAACAAATTGGAACCGGTATGGGCAGCGATTAGCAAAATCTTACATTCTGAAGGAGATAAGATAATCACAGATTTCAGATGTTGTTATCCCCTTCCTTTCAAAGTACACGCCATGTCGTTCAGCATCGCATGAGATTAAGAAAAACTCTGGAAACCTCTAATAAATTACTCACCCTGTCACGTTAATATTTCTACAGTTCAATCATTCATATTTCATTTTTTTTAGCTGGCGAAGCGAGTTAGAACACTGTACTACAGCAGTTGTTTTAGGAAAGAGTACTATAGTACGGCAGTAGTAGTCATATTGAGTAATATAAAGAGTAATAATAGTAGTATTAAAAATAGTACATGTTGGAGTATAAATGGAACTGCCAGAGCCTTAAAACTGTTCAAATTTTTAAATGGTACCAGATATGAACAAACGTATTACACAATTGTTTTTAATATACATGATTAATATTTCCAGGTTTGCTCGCTCGAACACTTTCCACACTTGTGTGGATGCCTATTTCCTGGTTATATTTTTTGGTATTTACTTGACCATTTAAAACGCAAGGAGTGATATCTTCCTCTTCCAAAAAAAAAGAAGCAATTGTCCATGTTAAGTGATTTTGGATCCCTGTGGTTGAAGAGTTAGTGTGGATTTCGTGCGTGATTCCTTGTAAACAAAGGGGATCATCACAAGAGGGAATCAAGTGCTTCGCATACCTTGTTCAGGCACATCTTGTTTGGGGTCCTCCAAGGAGAGATTTCAAAAGGTGAGAAACTTCAGTTATTTATATTCTGTTGATTTGAATGTGCGCGCTAAATTCCTCTTTGAACTTACATTTGGGAATTATTTGTGTTATTTGAACTGTTTGTCAGTACAGGTTGAGCCAGTGTCACTCGCTGACAAGAAACTGTAAACAAATGCCTGCTAAATATTCACATAGTACTAAGATTAGCGGTGGCATTGAGCAAGTAGATTTATGTGACGGTAACTATAATATTACTGTGCAGGAAGTATTTATTAGTTTATGCTGTATTAAATATATGTAATTGGAGATAGCTCAGTTGACTCTTTTGGTTTCATCGGGTTTTTTGTGTTCCAAGTTGTAATATTTTTTCTCCAGATAATGGTATATTGTTATTATGGTGTTCCTATGCTATTATGGTTAATTGGGATTACAGTATTCTGACTAGAATAAAACGACATTGATTTGTTTTGAATAGGGATGATGGTCATTAGGTTGCCGTGGGCAAATCTTCCAGCCTTGGAAGCTGTCAAACCTTGAGGTTTCGTTTTTTTAAAGAATAAGTGAAGTATAAAAGTTGGAAATCTTATAAAATGCATCCTATACACAAACGAATAATACGAGAAATAACGATTACACTGCAGCTATGGTGAACTATCACTAAAGCATGTTACAGTTGACTTTGATGACAATAATACACGGAGCTAGATTTGTTTACGATTGGACAAAAGGCTTATTTTTCTCTCATTGTACCCACGTTTTTCCAAAATTGATACATATTTTTATGCTTTTATGCTGATTCCTATCCAGCCCATAGCAAAAAGTTTGAGCCCAATACGTAGATGCCATAATTCAATTAATGTTGCATTACTTACTTACTCTATGTTATATATGCTATATAAGTTCAATAATACCTTACTTAGTAAGGTATTATTGAAGTTTTATTTTGTTGGAGAAAAACGTTAATATTTGGAAAGCCTTGATTTCACTTCACCCCAGACAGACATGCTATTTCTTGATGTGAATTTTTTGCTTGATCAAAACGAAGCAATAAGATAAAAATGAAGCAAAAGAGTAAGACAGGGACTTTATTCAACGTCCAGTGGCTAAAATTTCATTCAAACCTGCCAATTCCTTAGAGAAAATTAAATAGTTGGGGGAAAGTCCCACAGCCTATCCACTCAGGCAAAACGGTGCTGAAATAGAATCCAGAGCTGTCATTGATGAATTTAATACATCTACAGTAAAACCACATTTGGCATATTTCAGGTAGAGATCCCCTTCTTTTATTTCAATACTATCCCTCCACCGAATCTTCTGCCTTCCCCTACTTCTTTTTCTTTCACACTCTTGCCCTGTATACACTCGTCAGGATGTTGTCATCTTCTTTCCGCATAACATGTCCAAACCATCTCAGTCGTGCTTCTCTGGCTTTGTTCTTGATGTTGCAAACCTTCACAAATTTTCTAATGTCCTCATTTGCTCTGTGATCCAGTAACGAAACTCCACATATCCAGCATAACATTCTCATCTCAGCACTTTCCAACAGTCTTGCCTATGCTTTCCTAAGTGCCACTGACTCCATGCCATAAAGTAAAACCAGTCATATCATGCTCTTATATACTTTGACCTTTAGCTTTACTGACATTCTCCTGTCACAGACCAGAGCGATAGTATTGAGAGAGATATGAGGGAAGTAGGTGTACAACCAGCTATGTGGGAAGAATGGGAAGAGTGGAGGAGGAAATGCCGAGTGGCTGACCCGACCTGAGAGTTGGAAGAAGGCCGAAAGAAGAAAGAAAGAAAGGTAGAGATCCCTTTCAAACATTTGACAGGTATGTTGGAAGAACACATTTTTCTGCATGCACATCAATTTTAAGTTGGACATAGTATTCCTAAAAATAATTATTTCTCTAGGCTTTTTGATTTTGAAATTGGTACTATGTGTCTCACTAAACTGTTTGTTGGGCAATGGTTCAATGAATGATCACCTTTGTTTGGCTTTGAAAAACTGTAGTGTTTATTACCCTTAAAAGAGAAGTATAAGAAATGTGTAAGTAAGCACAGTGACAAATTTGATCATATATTCCATAAATAAACAGTATATTCCTGAAGAAGTTGGCTGTCAAATAACATGTGTATAAACAAAGCACAATGTGCCAATGGTATATAGCAACCTGTTCTTGAGCAATAAATGTTTCCATTTGAAAGTTACAAATTAATGTTCTGATGAGCATGGTAAATATCTCCCTAGTGAATGGGTGATATAATTCACATCTGTTGCATATCTGTTGTTTTCAATGCACTCTGTTTGGACATTTTGACTATGATCATGTTCAGTGTTGAGATTTCTACATTCTACAAGTGTGGTGTCAATGATATCCCTAAGTATGGGTTGGATTCTAGCTGGGACAGGTTGTTTCTCAAGGATATTGTGATTTCTCAGCCATCAGCTAATTTTTTATTTTTTTTTTTTTTTTTTTAGTTTTAACGTCATTTTTCCCCAGCAAGTGGGGCTCAGACGGTATTAATACTAATTTTGTATGAGCATATTGTGGATTTCCTACCAAAAGATAAACCTCATCCATTAAGGGGTCACACTCATTCAACCAGGAATTTATAGATCAACCTGTAGCAAACCACCCCTGAAAAGTAAACAAATGTTCATGTTGAGTACAATTTGTAGGTGGCATATAGACTGAAAGGAATCTCGAAGAACTCTGTCCTATTCAAAGGAGGGTAAATTATGAGATTTTAGGGGGAAGAAGGATTGACTTTCATATTCTCCCAGTGGATCCCTCTACTTATGCATTTTCATTAGGAGCGGTCAACTACTTGTAATATGTTTTTGAAATAGTCATTTCTTCAGGTCACCAGGTATAAAGGAGGCTCTGCAATCAGAATAGATTTTCCCCAGGATATCAAATATGAAGATTACATTCATTAGATATCTCATGACAGTAGTTATCTTCACATCCTTGACAGGGTAAACAAAGGGAAATCTATTATACTTATCAAAAATTGTTAAGTAATAGTCCTTTGAAATCAGTAGATAACCACTCACATACATAGTTTCTTCAGTCAAATAAACTTTAACTTTGAATCATATGTGGAAGCCCTTTGAAACTTGGTTTACATTTCCAATAAAGTATGATAATTTATGTTATCATACAATATAATACAAGCAAATTACTTCTGGTTAATCTAGTACCAGAGTGGATATTGTGAAGTGCTTGTAAGAAAAAAACTTGATAACTAGCATATGTGAATATATGTATAGTCCTTTATTGCAGCTACCAGGATAATAATGTATATCATACAAATACTGATACCATCCATCTCATTATTATTATTCTTTTACTTTTGGCTGCTCCCTTTTGGGGGGTCACTGCAGCAGATCAATCTCCTCCACCTTACACGGTCCATTGCATCTTCCACTCTCAACCCTATTTCTTTCAAATCCTCATTGCTAACATTCATGTATCTCCTTTTTGGTCTGCCTCTCTTCCTCCTTCCTGGGACATTCATATCCAGCATTTTCCTACTGGCATAATTTTCTTCTCTCCTCATGACATGCCCAAACCAATGGAGTCTCTGCTCTCTTTGCTTCTTTCCCAGCTTCCATATGAGTGCTGTGCCTCTATCCTCCCATTCCAAATTGTGTCCAGGCGAGTGACACCAAGGGACCATCAGAGCATTTTTAGTTCAGCAACTAGAAGTTGCTGAACTAAAAATGTGATCATATGCCTTCTCCAGATCTTCTCCCGAAGGTGATCATATGCCTTCTCCAGATCAACAAACACACAATGAAGCTCCCTTTGACCTTCTCGGTACTTTTCCATGAGGAGACGCAGTGCAAACAAGGCATCACTGGTGCTTTTGCCTGGAATGAAGCCATATTGCTGCCTGCAGATTTCAACCTATTGCCTTAGCCTTCTGTCCAAAATTTTTTCCCATAGCTTTATTGTGTGGCACATCAATTTAATTCCACAGTAGTTACTACATTCCTGTGCATCACCCTTGTTCTTGTATACTGGGATGAGCACGCTTCTCCTCCATTCATCAGGCATGGTCTCACTTTCCAAGATTTCNNCAGTGCAAACAAGGCTTCACTGGTGCTTTTGCCTGGAATGAAGCCATATTGCTGCCTGCAGATTTCAACCTATTGCCTTAGCCTTCTGTCCAAAATTTTTTCCCATAGCTTTATTGTGTGGCACATCAATTTAATTCCACAGTAGTTACTACATTCCTGTGCATCACCCTTGTTCTTGTATACTGGGATGAGCACGCTTCTCCTCCATTCATCAGGCATGGTCTCACTTTCCAAGATTTCTTTGAATAACTTCATCAGCACCTTCAAACCTTCATTTCCCAGGCCTTTCCAGACTTCAATTGGGATCTCATCAGGACCAACAGCTTTCCTGCTCTTCATTTTTCTCATTGCCTTCCTTACTTCAGTTGTGCTTATCCACTGGAATTCATGACCGTTGCTTCCCCCCTTTTCCTCCCTTGGTTCCCTGGGATTTTCCGTGTTCATCAGACTTTAGAAGTAATCTTTCCATCTTTGTAGCCCTTCCTCCTCTGCCATCCTGATTCTTGATGACTCTCACATGTTGTATGTCCTTTGATGCTATGTCCTTCTGTTTTGCAATTCTATACAACTCCTTTTCCCCTTCCCTTGTATTCAGCCAGTCATAGAGATCATTATATGCCTCCTCCTTGGCCTTTGCTACCTCTCTCTTGGCTTCCGTTTGGCATTTATGATATTCCCTTTTGTTCACCTCACTGCTTGTCTTATCATATATTCTCTTTGCTTCTTTCTTGCGTTTGATGCTGGTTTTTACAGCTTCATTCCACCACCACATCTCTTTGCCCTTCCTCTTTCCTCCATTTGTCACTCCTAGCACATCCTTTGCAATGTCACGGGTCTTTCCTGTAATGTGCAACCAATTTCCCAGAACGTCACTCTTGTAATTGATTTCCTCCATAACCTTGATGTTGAACCTTCTCTGGCATTGTGGGTCCTTTAGACGCCACCATTTAACTCTAGGGTTGACTGTCTTCTTTGGTCCCTTCTTGCTTGCAACATCAACTCTGCACACCACCACTTTATGCTGAGTAGCAACACTTTCTCCTCCCAGAACAAAGCAATCACTCACTTTTTTCAAGTTCCTTCTCTTGCAAAGCACATAGTCCACCTGTGAGCTCCTTCCTCTGCTCCTGTATGTCACTGGTTGATCTTTCCCTTTCTTAAAATAGGTGTTCAATTCAGCCATCTCAGCCCTGATTGCAAAATCAACTATACCCTGTCCTTCATCATTTTTCATGACATCTTCATCACCTCTGTTTCCTTCACCCACATGCCCATTGAAGTCTGCTCCAATGAAGCATCTCTCCCCTGCTGGTATTGCCATCATGACCGCATCAAGGTCCCTCCAAAACATCTCCATAGGCACTTATGATGTTCAACATCTGTCCCTCCACTTCCACTTTCATACCAATCATCCTGTCCAACGTTCTATTTACCTCCAATACACCCTCCACATAGATGCCTCTTGGGATGATTTCAACACCATTTCTTTTATTTTATTTTCCATGGTAGTAATACTTATATCCACTTCCCAAAAGCCTTGCTTTGCTTCCCTTCCATTTTGTTTCCTGTACACACAGCACATCTATTTTCCTCCATTCCATCATGTCCACAATCTCATGTCCTTTCCCAGTCATCAAGCCTACATTCAATGTACCAATCCTCATGCTTTTATGCCTTCTTTGCTCTTTCTTGCATCTTACCCTTATCTTTTTCCCTCCTCTTTTCTTCCTTTGATTTCTAGCAGTAACACAGTTTCCAGTACTGCCCTGAGAGTCAGCAACACTGGAAGTCGTTGGTAACCCAGGCCTCAAACGATCCGGTATGTTTGAGATGTGATTGGTCTACATAATTGAATTGGCTGAAATTTTGATGGCTGGATGCCCTTCCTGATGCCAACCACAGTTTTTGGCAGTGGGCCTAGCCTTTGATTTGAAAATCTCTCACAAGGCAGTGAGTGGCTGTCCCTGACTGGTGACCTTAGAGCATAAGGTTCCTAGGCCCAGGAGATGCACTGCCCCCACTCAGGCAGGGTGGGCCAACAGGAAGAAGGCCTCCATAACCCAGGGAGGGGTGGCTGACTGGATAGTACGACTTGCCAAAGGCCATCCCAGGGACTATGCAAGGCAGGGTTGTTCCTTTCCCTGAGGTTTGAAGGTTAACCCGCATACCCATGAGTGGTGCTTTTTTTGTCAGGGTTTTTCCTCCCTTATCCATTTTTCTGTAGGGGTTGGCTCCCTTGGCCTTTTACCATCCAAGGTCTGCTAGGCAGTATTATCGTAACCCTGATAGGGGAGGCTGAGTGGGTGCAGTGCCTTGCCCAAGGGCAGCCCATAACTATGCAGGGCAGGGGCATCTATTCCCCTGAGGCCTCCATGACCCGCATACCATCCATCTCATTATTTTACCATTTTATGGATTTAGTTAGAGATTTATATTCAATACATTTAGGCTACTAAATATGATGATCCAGGGGGAAACTGACATAGAGAATCAACTATTGCTTGACTTTAATTATCCACTGGTAAACAATATTTTTCATTGATTGAAGTGTTATCTAGTTGAAAGCCACCAGTTAACCATCCTGCTTCAATGTACCAAGATAGCATAATCAAAAGCATATGTTTCAACTGTGAATAATATGTTCCTATCTATAGCTAGCATTTTTGTTTCTGTCTGCCTGAGTTTATGACATTCAAGTTGATCTACCTGATCTTGATTTGATGGAAACTGTAGAACAAAATTGGCTTTAAAACATTCAAGTCATATGATGTAGGAAAGAACTCAGTTCCACAATCCAGGAGTCTGAGGGGGAAAAGCTACAATCATAGAAAGATTTATTACCGCAAGGGGCAACAACCCCATGTGGATGACAACATTGAGAAAAACCAGTCATGGAAGATGTAACAAACTGCTTGTATCAATGAAGAAAGCTAATCAGAACACTTCCTATTGAAATGTCTGTAGAAAAAACCAAGACAAGTGACATTACATCTGTGAGACAAAGATTGAAAGAGTAGCTCCAAGACTTGGACCTAGCAAATTACAAATGTATCTCTAAACACAATCAAGAACAAGACAAGATGACAGAGCACTTTTCACATATGGCAACAGTACTCCATGCAAAGCTGGATAAAAGATTTTTAGGGGTACAATATGGCCTCAGGTGTAAGGTAATTTCTAGCACAATACAGAGAAGCAGCCTTTTTAGAAGCAGAATTTCACAATAGATTGGATGTAAAGCCCTCAAGAAGTATCTGGAGAAGGCGGCAAACAAAGCATCCTCACAAATGAACACTCCTCAAGAGGAGAGGCAGCCTCACCAGAGGTAACATAAGAATCATGTGGCATGGATATTGGGGTGAGATAAGTGCTCAGCATTCTTTTATTGGATGAC
>RDPX01000052.1:1397167-1430008 GCA_003991215.1 Morbakka virulenta | reverse complement strand
TTAATAATCCAGAACAGTGGCTCCCAATGGGGCTGGGGCTGTTTTGAAAATTTGGGGGGGGGCACTGGAAAATTTTCTGGCAGTAGAGAGGTGCTAAATTAATAAAGGGGGCACTGTTAGAAATAAGACGACCATAGCAAAATCTGCCAAAAATGAAGTAGGTAAGTAAAATAAAGTACTGCATAACCTTCATTGAAAATCACACTAAATGATTCATGTACAAGGGAAGGGCCTCTTAAAATATGCAAAAGTATCTATTGCATTGCCTTGCCTTGCCTTGCCTAGGTGCCATCCCCAGTCTGGAGGTTGGCGACTCTGGATCTCCAGCACACTCTGCTCTGTGCTTGGCGTCTGAGCTGCTCCTGTGATAGACTTCTTACTCTTGTCATGTTATCTGTCCACTTGAAGCGCATTCGACCTCTTGCTCTCCTGCCTTGAATTCTTCCTTCTAGAATATCTCTCGGGATAGTGTTGTATCTTGCTATATGTCCAAAATATGTCAGTTGTTTCTTCCATATGTTGACTAACAGAAATTGCTTTGTTCCCATCATCCTAAAAACATCTTCATTTGTACTTCTTTCCATATAGCTGACACGTAAAAGTCTTCTGTAGCACCACATTTCGAATGCATCTATCTATCTTTCCATGGAACTTGTTAAAGTCCAAACTTCTGCAGAGTAAAGGAACGTGGACCAGACATAGGCCTTGGTAATGGCAGGCGTATTGATAGATCAATTTTTCAACATGTCAGTGTCGTTTTATAATAGTTGAAAGCGGGCTTGGCCATAGCTTTTCTTTTCTTGATTTCTTCTTCACATCTTCCGTCACTTGTAATAGTGTGTCCCAATAGCTTGAACTTCTTAACTTGATCTAACTGTTTGTTGTTGAGTGCTATGTTGGTATTCACAGGCGTTGACAATTTACTGACTGTCATTACTTTGTTTTTCTCGGTGTTTATCTCTAGGCCAATGTTTCTGCTTCTTTCATCTATTTCGTTGATCAACTCCTGCAGTCTGCCCTCCGAGTTAGCGATGACTGTTGTGTCGTCTGCATATCTGATTGAGTTGATGTTTCTTCCACCAATGCTTATCCCGAAAGAGTCTCTTTCAATGTTTTTATTTCTTGAAGTTCATTGTTTACTTTATTAGCTGCGTTAATCATGGTTGGAAACTATAGAAAGGAAAAACAATGGGGATGAACACGAGATATAACTCTTTAGCCTTTGTTTTACGTAGCGTTTAACACCTGATTTAAAAATGAATGAAACCAGACTTCCGGTACTCCTTGTGATTAGGAAGGAACTAATTCCCTGTGTCGGGTCTCACTTGTTATACTTGCCTTCAAACAGATACGACACTTTTTGGATTTCGACTTAGTAGACAAATAGCAGAGATTTTTGCTGGTTTTGGCTTCTTAGGAAAATGGAAAAAAACAAGTGTCGTCAGTATTCAATCGATTATTGAAGATTTGGATTCATTCCATCACCTCTAAATGAACAACAACCGATGTGTTTATTGTGTAAAGCTGTATTTTCGAACGAGACTATGAAACCATTAAGGTTGAGCAAACATTTGGAAAATAAACACGGAGATCAGGCCAATGAAGCTGTGGGTTTTTTTCGAAAATTAAAGGAGCAATACACCAAACGAACGACTGTTACATCTCTTTTTCAGAAAACAGAAAAACAAAACAAGGGCCTTATTGTCTCAAAATGTGCCAAACCGCATACCATTGGAGAGACACTGATTCTACCTGCCGCAAAGGAAGTTATCACAACAGTGATGGAACGTGATTCTAGCAGAATCTTGTCGTCAACCCCACTCAGCAACAATGCTGTATCCCACAGAATTGACGAGATGGCTAATAGTATCGATTCAAAGCTCCGTGGCGATCTGAAAAATTGCGAATTTGCCACTCAGTTAAATGAATCTACCTTGAGAGATAGTGAGGCCTTGCTCTTGGAATATGTGCGCTATTTGAGAGATAATTCTGTCATAGAGGAATTTTTGTTCGCGCGATCTCTAACCACGGACACGAAAGGCTTGTCTATAATTGAAGTGCTAAAGGAATTTTTTAATGAGAAAAGCATTCCTTTGAAAAATATCATTTCATGTGCTACTGATGGTGCTCCAGCAATGATCGGTAGTCAGCGTGGTTTTATAGCTCACCTAAAAATTGCGATTCACTGCGGAATGCATCGTCAACATCTCGTCTCTAAAAGACTGAGTGAGCCCCTGAACTCTTCGCTGCATACCGTAAGCTGTGCATACAACCAAGGCTCACCCTCTTAACGATCGTGTATTTTGCCAGCTCTGTAATGAAAATGACGAATCTTTCGAACGGCTTCTGTTTCACACAGGGGTTCGTTGGCTGTCGAAAGGTAACTGTCTGGAGCGTTTTTATGCACTCTATGATACGATCGTTGAACTTTTAGAAAAACTTGACAGTACAGTCTGCGAGGTCGTCATGTATTCAAAACATGATCTGGCTTATCTGTGTGACTTCTTCGAAAAAATGAATCAAATGAATCGAAAGCTGCAAGGGCAAGGAATGAATCTAATTAAGGCAAAAGGAATCATAATGTCTTTCATCGATAAATTGACGCCTTTTAAACAAAATATTACCTGTCAAGACCTACACCAGTTTCCTAGTCTGCAAAAACTTGAAAACCAACTTGATGAGTCTGATTATAAAATGTATTGTGTCCACCTTGATGAAGTTAAGACAGACATGCTTGTGCGCTTTAAAGATTTGTAGGAACTTTCAGTTCCAGTATGGATGATGGAATCATTCCATATGAATGCGGCCACACTACAGCAATCGTTGCAGAAGAAAATGATAGAAATGCAGAATAATATTGAAGCTAAAGCCAGGTTTAATCGTCTGGGCTACGAAACTTTTTGGATCTACGAACGCTTTTCTTATCCCGCTCTGTGGAAAAATGTTAAATTGTTCATGCTGGCCTTTTCAACCTCATATTTGGCCGAAAAAGGCTTCAGTGCTGTGCTCCAGCGTTTGAGTAAGCAGAGAAATCGCCTTGACATAACAAGGGGAGACCTCAGACTCCTTCTCTCCAACATCAAGTCAGCTATCAGTGTATTAGTCGAATCTCATCAGGCACCAGGTGTGCACTGAACACTCAACAGTAATAATACATCTTAGGGTTTGCTTTTTCCAATACCGAGCATTAGTGACTTAATATTTTGGGGAGTTGATAACATTTATTAGGAATTACACCGCATGTTACATAACAGTGTATTCAATTGTATATACATATATATTTTTAGTAAATTAGCAAATGGCTTTGATTGTTCTAAAAACGAGTTAACTGACTTCATTTTCAATGAGAACCTTTGTAACGCCAGTTTGTAATTGCCATTCAGTTATTATAAGTAAACTGCTGTTCTGTGCGTTTTTGAAATCAAATACCCAATAATTTTGTTTTAGAGAAAAGAAAGTTGATTTCATCGAATTGTCTTCAGTTGAGAATTTCAAGGAAGGTTTTTTTCCATTTATATGGAGGGATGGGGTGGGGGCGTTAAAACGTTTTTTATATTCACAAAGGGGGCGTTTGCCAGGAAAAGGTTCGGAAACACTGATCCAGAAGGTCAACAACTCAGTTAAAAAATACAAGTTTTGAACTATCTTTCTCTTCCAGCAGATTATCTCTAAATGGTTCTATCTAAATGGTCCTAAACTATTTAACATTTTATTTTCTCGATAACCATTAATACTTGTGGTCGCTATGGTAAGTAGCTAGGCTTTTTTTTCTTCTTCATCTAATGGCCTAAACAACCTCAACTGGCCATTCTCTTTACAGTGCAAAACACTCTTCTGAACACGTGCTTACTGGGATACAGTTTGAAGAGAATAACCAAATGCTTCAATATTTTTATTTTTTATTATGTTTACATTTCTGACTGCCCTGTTTACCAATGCACTTATGCATTTTTGTCAGGAGCCCGCATGACACAACTGATATACAATACTGTCAGTATCGGTGTAGAATCTGGCTCGATGGCTCTGCCCTATTAACAGTTTGACACTACAGCAACCAAGTGCTTTGTGGCTTCTGAACGTGAAAATGAACTATATAAGATTATAAATATTACTGCTTCAATTTACAAGATTGATACAGCCCAAATAAATTTTAAGCTCCAAGTCTGGATTATGATGAAGATATTTAAGTCTTTCTGCTTATAACTAAATAAATTATTCATGATAGAGCAAATCAAAGTGCAGATTTGGAATCAGCACACCAAATTCCATATAAAACATACAATATTGTTCCAGTGCAAAGTATGTGTCGTTCAGTGTTATTGAAAAGACAGTGAGTATTAACAAATGAAGCTTGAACAGAAAATACTTTATTGCTTAAAAAATTGATACAGAGGCCTAGAAAGTAAAGGTATTCAGCATAGAAAAATATGAACTCAGCAAAAAGTTCAAAAAAGGTCATCCAATGCAACTGAAAGAAATTAAAGGAGATTTTAGAAAGGTTAAAAGTTAACTTTGAAAATAATGTTAATTTGAAAAAATGGTACGTAAGCAAAGATTATTACAAACGTATCAACAATACAAAAATTGTATAAACTTCAATACATGTATTTATACATATATAGTATTTTGTGTCATATAGTGTGCTTTTGACTCTAAAATACTTGGTGTGATTTTTCAGGCCATATTTTTTTTCTGTGATAGTTACCATTTCCAATGCCTGCCCCATCCTAATTGATTCTGTAGTTCATTTGTGTGCATGGCTTTCAAATCAATCTTTCCTCTAGGCTACCCAGAAGCCCACTTATATATATTTTTTATGTATAAATTATTGATTTGTATAAATTTGAATGAATTTTTTTTGTATTGCAGTGAATGTATAGGAAACTGCCTTCAGTTGCTGGATCCTTTTATCCAACAGCTGAGAACTTGCGGACAATGAATCGCCACCCCTCAGAAGAGTAAGGCCCTACTTGATTTTTATATTTTCTGTGACTCGACAATTGCTTTATCTTAACAGAAGGGCTCTCTTCGTACTGAGTCTTATAAAAGAGACAGAAAAGAAAACCTAAATAAGTTGTATATTTGGTGATGTATCTCTTTTGATGGAATGGGTTTGCCAATGCCATTGTGGTACATGGTAGGAACACTGGAAACCGTGCATCAGCTATCTGAATGAGTTGGCATGACTGAACACTACAATGAATATTGCTACTTGAAATAGTTTAGTTTTAGAAAGAAAGCTATGCAGAAGATACATAGTCAATATTACCCATCAACTATGAAGCCTGTACCATATAGCAGAATGTGTGTGTGTATGAGAGAGAGAGACAGAGAGACAGAGAGAGATGGGGGAAGGAGGTATACGTATGTGCATAAAGGGTGTTAGAGAAATTTGCTGCATTAGCAATAAATACACATAAATATAAAACAGCATTCAATTTAGTAAGTAAAATTGATAAAATACTTTACACTTGTGAAAATATAACTGCAATTTGTTCCCACGATAAATCTACAAGGAGTCTAGGGTATTGCATTTTGAAAGTGAACTGGAATTTGATGCATGATATATTTGTCATGTCATGAGCTGTACGCTTTTTCTGAGCTTCTGTTTCAAGATATACTTCTCCCATCAGGAGGCTACTGAAGTAATTAGGCGTAGCAGATTTGTAGCTTGATATTGCAGATGTGCTTCGTGACAGCGATCCAGTTGTTGTGCACCAGGCCTTTGGCCTCATGCACACTCAGAGGAAATAAGAAAAACTATTGGACGTTTTGATGCTTGTTGAGGTTTCACCTACTCCAAATGCGACATAGAAGAGCCACAAAAGCATTGCTAACCCCTTTCCCGGGCTTTGATTTTTCACAAGGACATTTATTGGTCATATATGAGTTTGTTTGCAAACTTTGATGGGCTTTGAAGTACTTAAATTAAGCTAGAAATTCATAACCAAAGTTCTGTTCCTTTTCTCCCGTACGAGTTAGGTGATCAGCCAGTATATTTGCTTGCTATTTTATATGCGTAAATGGAATCAAGCCGTACAGAATCATGTGCGTAGTATATCCTCACTCATTGTTAGGGGTATTAGGCATTACCCCCTAGAGGTCGATTTTTATAACCCCCTAAAAATATTTGACCCCAATCCGAAAAATTGCCCGATTTTTCTGACCCATACCCCTTACAATTTTTGACCGCAGCAATTTTTTTTGAAAATTTACAAAATTTTAATGAGAACATAAGAAATGACGAAAAGACTGCATGTTTTGCGTTAATTTCATCAGAATTTTCTGAAACACTGGTAAATAGAGCTAAAAAAGACAAAAAATTTGCCAAAATTGTGGGAAAATTTTGGTAATAAATCCGAGGAGATTTTTGACACCCCGAAGTTTATGACTCCTCCTCTCCTGTCGTGAGACTCACGAGATGATAAATATCCGGCATTAATAGCTACCACTAAGTCCATAAAATCGAGAATTCTTAAGATTATTAGTGAAATGGGACTGTTTAGCGTGGTGCAGGTAAAATCAAATGACGAATCTCCTGTGTAGGACTGTTTACTGCAGTGCAGCTAAAGTTAAATGACAAATCTCCTTTGAAAACAACCCATCGTGAAATTTGTGCCTTATTCCTGTGATGATCATGGCCACAGACGCGAAATTTACGCTGACTGGGCGTGAGCACCAAATGTATAAAGTGATAGAAACTGGACTGGAAATCTTGCAGATATTAAGCTGGTTTACAACACAGGCCTGATTATGTCTGTTGTATCTCTAAGAGGTTTGATATCACATGTAAAACAAAACGCAAAACTTGATCAACCCGTAGTTTTCTTCAGTTTTGCAGCCAGGCTTCAAGTTTTCAGAAACTGGGGAAGAAAGTAATGTGTTGACAATGTGTTATCCGGGGGGTTTGGGGGGTTGGGTTGGGGTTTTTTTCAGTTTTAACGTCATTTTTCCCCAGCAATTGGGGCTCAGACGGTGCCCTTTAGAGGGACTTTGATTTGGCAGAGAGGAATTTCTTGGCCGGATGCCCTTCCTGACGCCAACCAATGGCTTTTTCTTTTGCAAAGTTACAAATTGCCCTCGACAGCTCGGGGAATCGAACTCTTGCTTACTGTGCAGTTGCACTAACCATTAAGCCACGGCTCCTCTCGCAATGTGTTATCCGTACAACGTATAAATTTGCCATACGTAATTTTATTTAATAATCATATAATACCTTGCTGGGGTTATTGGAGCATCCACATTCTTTCGTATGAATATATATCACGTATATTAAGTATGAATTTTAAGGGTTTAGTAGGTATCACATCGCTCATTACATTGCACAAAGTTAGTATATAGTTATAAAATTAGTATATCGTGAAGCTTCAACAATGTAAAACTGTCTTCTCGCATTTTATGTGAGTGTATTTTAATCTTATACATCTATTTTTTTACCAACCAATAGTTCGCATAATTTTTTGAATTATTTTTATTCAAAGCAATATTTGGAACGACGCCTTTGGCACTGCTCCACCGTATCATTTTATGTTATAGCCCGTAGGTATGGATTAAGCAGCAAAATGTGTGTCTATTGTGTTAATGCACCCAACTACAAAAAGGAGAATTAAACTAATCACTTTTTTTACCTAATGAGGTAATCATTATTTTTGCGGATAATTTATCTGAGCTAATGACTTGGAAAAAACAAAAAATCATAATATTGAAATAGTGATTATCTCTTGTTGGCTCAGAGATTTTTATTCTTCTGATTGGCTCCACTGAAGTTGAGAATGACAAAATGGAAAGCGAATGTGATATTAAAATGTGCCAAGGGCTTGATGATGATGAAAATAGTCTTTTATATGAGCTTCACTTGAATGTAAATTTGACTTGATATGAAGTAGCCAGAATGACTGCTGCTGTGATTTTATTTTGATTTTTGGAATGTTGTGAATGACTTTACAAATAAAAGGGAACAGAGATGTTCTCCTTCAGGGGGCTTTTATTTGATGAAAGCCAGTTTTTAGTAGACTAGTCCCAGGTCTCAATGCGTGGGTGTTAGGTATTTCCTAAGTTATAAATCCAATACCTTCTAAAATGCTTAAGTTGTTTAGAGGGAAAAGGCACTGTGAGAATAAATAGCTTTGCACGAATGTGAAGACTTTTCTTTATGATATTCAATTCACCCAGTTAAAACAAAGTTAAAAATGTTAAAGACTGATGATCTATAACATAAAAGCTATAGGTTACAGAGGCTGATTAAAACGTTACTAATAGAAATGTTACCAAATCAAAAACTTCAGCTTGTTAGTATGGTATTTAAACGCATTTTTATAACAGATTAACATGTTCTTTCTTTTTTTCCTTTTTTTTTGTAACCTGTGTTGCGTTTTTCCATTGCTGGCAGGCTGGTCATACCAACAGAGGGCTGACGTCGGCAGCCTTGAAGCAACCTCTGATTAACTTCCTGCAATCCATCATTCTCTTTCTTTATGAATAGTTCAAGCCAAGATCTTCTTGGGGAGTTTCTTGATATATTTTTTTGTATACATGTATTTGAAATGGTTTGCGAATCGTGTAGTTTCTCCTTTCTGTGGTTACTGTCAGGGCTATATAAACACTTTAGTTTTCCAGTTTCGTTAACAGTTACTCTGAACTAGCTCATATTGCAGACAGATATTGCACAAGCAGTCTCACTGCATAATTAGTACTTTGGAAATACAGAATGTTCTTCATTTTTTTGTTACAATTATAGATATGTTTCTTCTGTTTTCCCCAGATTTGATGATAAACTCAGTCTAAACTCAAGTTATACTGATTTACTTGAAGCAAGTGGAGTTGAAGTGAGTATGTGATTCTTTTTAGAGCAAAATAACATTGGCCTACTAACTCAATAAATTTTAAGTAATATAATTCATTTGAGTCCACCTACCTCTACTCAGCCCCTGTCGCTGGACATCTCATTTCAGTAAAGCTGGGCTATGTCATAGTGGACCTAAGTGGAAGATGTGGTTGAACATTGATCTGGTTAATGAAAAAATAGTGTGCTTCAAATCCAGTTTGGAGAACTTTATCCTCCCCAAGCATTTAAACCCATCCTTTAGTAATATTTGTATAATATCTAATGGAAGTTCAATATCATGGTAAGATGTTATGAAAAAGATACCTCTCGTGTCAGTAAGTAAAAACGCCAAGAGGAAGAAGACAATGTGTTCATATTTGAATTACGTTTTCATTGCATTCTCCGTACGAATTAACTCGCCCTTACAGTTTGATCTTTGAGTCAACGGTTCTCAAAGAAGCAGTAACACCGAGCAGGCAAAAGATCGCCTCCATAGAATAATCCAAACACGATCAATACTGACTTCAAAATCATGGGTGATCAGCGAATGAAGTAATCTACTCTTCTTGGCATGTTTGTCAAAGCTGACTTTTAGATGAACTTGGCATGGGTAGCGCAGTTGACAACACAGATAACCGGACTGAGTTGAGTAAACATATATTTACATGTTCTTCTTTATATATATTTTTAGTTTTGTATATATAAATATATGTATCTTTACATGTGATTTTGTAAATGTTATACTTAATCTGAATTTTCCATTTCACTTAGTGAACACCCTGCTTTGCGTCTTCCTGCTATATCAGGAATATCTTTTTCAATAGCTATATTACATTTAATAGTTTGGTTTTTTAATAACATGCGTGCTGGACATGTGGTGTGAAATCCTCTGTTACAAGAATTTTGGATCCGTGAGAATAATTGGGAAAAAAGTGTTTCCGATCGGCACGAATGCCAAGGTATCATGATATCTGTTATGTTAATGCTTAATCCGAAAGGGTCTTTTACCCGCCACAGTGACCATGTCAGTGAGAAATCCTGTGAGAGCTTTGGGACTCTTACTGCTTTTTTAGTGGCTTGAGTGATCTGGCCCATCACAATCTCTATTTTTTTGGATGCACGCATGCCAACAACTGCCCCATTTTATTGTTGTAATGGCAATTGAAGCGGTCTTTGTCTGGAATGCGAACATTCTGATGTTCCAAGCTGCTTTGATGAGCTGTTGAACAGTGAACCCTTAACATTGGACATTGGTTCAGCCTATGAAAAGACAAAAGCCTCAAAACTCACTCCAACTAAGACCAAGGCCCATGAAGTGGACTCCGTTCTACACAGAAACTGCAACCGCCAGCCGTACAGTCAGCAATATTTAGAGTTTCATTCGGACACTCATCAGGTATTGTAAACTACATAGATAAATAATTGAGGCTGGTCCAACCGTTTACTTTCACTTTGTGACAAAGTTTGTCGTTTTCGAAGTAAACCACATATTTATCATTTTACCAATCTTAATAAAATTGTTTTAACTTGTTGAGAAACTCGTTTTGGAGTGGGTTTTTTATGCAGGGCGATGAACTTCTTGCAATAACATCCTGCTCCCTTCCCGTAGACCAAGGAATTTAGACCTGACACATTTGGTTTCAGAAAGAAGTGGCGATTCCTGGCAAAGTTTTGATTGGTTCAATATCTCCATGGTGCTCGGAAAGAAATTTTTGCAGCTCACATACTGCAGGTTTTGAATGCCCCCTCCCCCCCCCCTAAATATATAGGTCACTATTAGACATTTCTCGTATTGTAGAAGACAACTTTGCACTCTTTGAAGAGAAATGTTTGTCAGTTGTCTTGCTCTTGCGCGATGGCATGCCCTCCTTTCTTGCCTGGCTATCGAATTGATCGATGATTAGTTGGTGGACATTATTATGTGATCTGTTGACTGCTCAAATACTTCCTCGTTTGGCTCTTTTTACAAGGGTACACGTAAGTGAAAGCTCTGAACAGCGAAACACGTGTCTTCAGATTGAAAAATATAGATATAAAGAAATAATTATGTTAATAATGCATTTATACAGATTTATATACCTAAAGATATGAGGTAGTTATCTGCAAGTGTATTGTTTCCTACTATTCAATTACCTTTCAACATCTCTTTTCCCAACAGATTCGAGATGCTTACGAAGGATCAGTTCGAGGTATTCCTTCGACCTGCAATCCAGTCACGAATAATCTTCGAAAGTGCAAGAGGAGTGTGATACTTCCATATTACAAGATGCTGTCTCTGGTATATTATTCATTTAGGATATGTCTTTTTTTTTAATAATCGCATGATGTATTTTAAGTGTGCTACGAAGATGTTGCCTTACAGCAGTGTTTTGCAGTATCTTGGTATGAAATATCTTTTTTGTGAGACATGTTTTTAGCATTATATATATATATATATATATATATATGTATGAATTCCAAATTACTTGATAGGTATAAAAGTAAGCGACTTCCACCAAGTATGGTCTTACCTTGTTGTAGTCAGGTGCTCAGTGGTGTCATTTTATGAGTAAAATGGAATTAATTTGGAATTTATTAATTTTAAAAGCCAACCTACCTAAAATAATAAATGTATATAATATTCCAATGTCAGGACGTAGATCTTTTTTCCATTTTCCACAAGTGTTGTTTGTTGTTTAAGGAACAAAATGAAAAGAAAGCTTTTGCACTGGGAATCAGCCCAGGTTTTTAGAATAATAATCATTTAAATCACTTGACTATGCAGTGCACTTTAATCGTGTCTTTTTCATTCAAAGTAAGAGGATTAAGCAATTCTACTTTGTGCTAATGCACTCCCTCTCTCTCTCTCTCTCTCTCTCTCTCTCTCTCTCTCTCTCTCTCTCTCTCCCTCTCCCTCTCCCTCTCTCTTCTCTCTCCCTCTCTTTCTTTCTGCCCCGCCCTCACATTAAAAAAATTGCCCATAATTTACGATTCAATTATAAAAAACTGTAGCATTACGTAAAATAATCTAAATTTTAAGGGAAAGCAACACACAAAACCATAAAACCATGTGGCCTATTAAAATTACAGCTGTTATGCAAATCTCCTAACGTTTAAGACTTTATATTAAACCAAGATTGCCCCATCTCTATGAAAGAGTAGTAACTACCCCGAGTTTACACAAATTCAATATGCTCACTTTTTGAGTTTAATATAAAATGTTTACCTGTGTGTTAATACCAACATTGGGTTGTTAATTATTTGTGTAAATAAATAAATTTAAGATTTAAAATAACAATTTAACATTTACGTTTCCTGCTATCTTACACATAAAAATACATTAACAAATNTATCTATCTATCTATCTATCTATCTATCTATCTATCTATCTATCTATCTATCTATTCATCTTTCTAGATAGATAGATAGAAAGATAGATAGATAGATAGAAAGATAGATAGATAGATAGATAGATAGATAGATAGATAGATAGATAGATAGATAGATAAAACTCCCTATTATTGCCAAGCATGTTAAATGTGCTTATTAGTATTTTTTTAGAAATAAAATATATAGATTAAATTAGATACAAGAACATTTCGTACCACATCAATTAGGATTTATGATAAATAAATTTGAATTTTTTAATCAGATTGCCTGGAGACCATTTGCCAAAGATGCACTCAAAGGGCAGTGTTGTTTTCGGATAATTAACTTCTTTTATCCGTTGATCATTGTTGGCCTTCTACTTATTTGGTACGTTGCTGAAATATTAACCTGTCAAGGAAGACTTTCCATTGACCAGCCTCTCCCTCTGACAACAGCTATTGTAAGTATTTTTGACAATTGGTTTCTGGTAGATTTTCTGAAGTAGATATCATTTATTGGTGATTAACTTGCATTGCTTAGCTGCTACTTTTCATAAACAAAAGGCGTCATAAACCTGTACACTATATGGTAGCATAGCACCTTTACATTCATTTCATTATTAAGTGTGTTCGTTTACCATTTTTATTTTTTTATTAAACTTCACAGGCCTGTGGCTGTATACTTTTCCACAATTCAAAATCCTCTCCATAATATGATGTTACTTTTTTACTCAATTTACTTGCCTGTGATGCATGTTGCGACCACATGATTTGACTTTCTAAGGGAAGTAGTTTGTCTGTGGTGGACTCAGTCTTCTATGAGTGCTTGGAATAAGGTGCTCAGTAATAGGTACCAGGGAAAAAAGGCCATTTAGTTAAACGACAAAGTTGCAAAACATGGTTTGAACGAGCGTCGAGAGCTTAGTTTGGTAGAGCATGTGGCTTTGGTAGTCGTACGCACCGGTTCGAATCTATTTCGTTGCACACGTTTTTCACTGTTCCACAATTACATATCTTTACCATTTATGTTATAATATTTTTCTATTTTTCTTTTTCGATATTTCATATGCAGTGTGAAATATCGAAATGGAAAACTTAATTTGAAAATTTAATTTCTTTTAAACATTTTTTTAGCAAATATAGGGTCTTTTTTCTTTTGCAGTATATACGTACCCAAACATATTCTCTCACACACACACAGAAGTTTGCCATCTCTTTTCTTTGTGTCTGTGGGCACGTCTTCTGTCTTGCGTGAATGTTCACAGATAAGACAGATAAACCTCCCCACCTTTAGAGCTGCATGCAGGTGAGCTTCATTATGAATCTTTGAATGTCTCCTTAGACCACTTGTTGATTTGTAGACTACACAAAAGGTAGCCCAACAATGCGTCGATGGACGAGGTGGTAAGGTCTCTTAAAAAATTGTTGATCTTCTCTTCGACTGTGTAACTTAAGATGGTTTACTAGTCTCGATTTTGACAAAAGGAATCTACCACACAGTCTGCACTTCATTTTTTCCTGAATATCATCAGGTACTGCACTTTCATTCTTCTTTCTAAGAGTAGGTTTAATACAGCATGACCTACACGTCTTTCTTCAAATTCGTTACATCATTTCCTGACTTTTCTCCTCCATTGGAGACGGTCTGCAGTTATCACTTCCCAGATATTCACATCGATCTCCACCAGCTTTTTCAGGAGATCCTTATACCTTTTTTTCGGCTTTTGTTGTGGTCTTTTTCCTATGGATTACTCACCATAAGACAACTGTTTAGGGTGTCTTTCATCTTCCATCCTGACGAGGTGTCCAGTCCGGCGCATCTGATTCTATATGATACACATCTCAATGCTAGTGCTGTTGGATCATTCAAGGACTACAGTATCTGATGTGAAAGTATTCCAACTGATGTTAAGTATTCTCCTGATAAATTTTGATGAAACCTCTTCAAAGGCTTGAGATGTCGCCTATATCTGGTCCACGTTTGTGATCCACATAACAAAAAAGTAAGCAGACATGTTTTATAAACACTATTATTTGTCTTCGAAGTAATTTCCCGATTTGACCATACGCTTTTCTCCAGCTTATCAAAAGCAAAATTGGTTTTGGCTATTCTTTGATTTATTTTAGCATCCAGAGTGCAATCCCTGCTGAGTGTACTACCAAGATATACAAAACTATTAGTAACCTTTAACCCCTTCCCATCAAATAGAATATTTGGTTCACCATAAAGCACTTCAACTGGAAGTGAAAACATAATATAATTCTTCTTGAGACTGATGGTGAGGGGAAAAGCTTTGCAAACATTTGAGACTTTGTTCCTAATCATCTGCATACAAAAATTCACTAACAAGATTCTAAAACGTTTTTGGCATTGAATTGAGACACCAAAGATTGCCTATTCATATATTTTTCAAGCAGTTCGTTTACAGCTGAAGATTGATATTGTCATGAAACTTCGAGTATTGTAAAAAAAGTGTAGTTATTTTCTAAGTTTCCTGATATAATTGCTCCTTTATTCACTGGATATGGTCGAGCACTTTTGAAGATTGCATTACGCATCTTAATTGTTACTCGTTATATATACATACATGTTGATTGCTCCATCTTCTCAGATGATCCCCGTCTTTTGCGTCAACATCCGAGTTTCTATCCTCCTTGCTATTTCTTGAGTGACTGCGAAAATGACTCTTCAAACCAGCAGTCGATTTACAGCGTTTACAGCAAAGATGGCAGATGAACTGGAGTGCCCTCACAGGCATAATGCGGATGATCTGGATGCGGAATGCAATCTTTCTGTATAGCCATGTGTCTTTTCATCCCGCCACTGACTTGCATACTTTACTACAAACTACGCAGGTGTTGCCATCAGTCCGTGGGGCTAGTGTAGAAATAGGCCACCTTTTATGCGATTTCAAGTGGTTCACATAATCTGCTGTAGAAAGTAACATCCTATCACAGGTTCCGCACTTACTGCCGTTAGTGTTGGAATCCAGCTGCCTTGCTACACCTTTCCCTAAGTCACCTTTTAGAGCTGCGTGTACCAAGTATCGCTCGTTTACTACGATGACAAAACAGAGCTACGCCACTGTTGTAGTTGACAGCTTTCTCTTCCCATTTTTCCACATCCGTCTTCAGTTCCTTCAGGTTACTCTTCACACAGTCTTAAACCGTTTCCTTGGCTTATGCCGCGGACGTTTACCTTGTGTTAATTCACCATAAAAAAGCTGTTTAGGCAATCGAAAGTCATCCATGTGGACTAAATGCCCAGCCCAGCGCATTTGATTCCTGATCAGGATGTTTTCTATGCTTGGGCAACCTTCTCTCTGTAAAACAATAGTGTTGGGTGTAAGTGACTACCATTTTATATCAAAGATCCTCCTCAAGCAATTTTGGTGGAAATGTTCAAGCCACTTTAGGTGATGGTGATACATTCATACATAAATACATACATACATACATACATACATACATACATGCATACATACATTCATACATACATACATACATACATACATACATGCATACATACATTCATACATACATATATACATACATACATTCATACGTACATACATCTCTACAGAGCAGGTGATATACACACTTTGTTACATACATACAGACGCGTACAGTTTCCCGTAATTGCTCTCACACTCTCTCGGCCTCTGGCTCTCCATGCTGACATTCAGTATCACGGATGCTGACATTCAGTATCACGGATGCTGACATTCAGTATCACGGATGCTGACATTCAGTATCACGGTTTGAATTTTATTAATAATAGGTAAAAAAAGAACAATCACAATAAGCACTATTATTCGGTTGTTTTAATAAAATGTTTAACGTATATTGCTTGACCTTTGGNCATACATACATACATACATACATACATACATGCATACATACATTCATACATACATACATACATACATACATACATGCATACATACATTCATACATACATATATACATACATACATTCATACGTACATACATCTCTACAGAGCAGGTGATATACACACTTTGTTACATACATACAGACGCGTACAGTTTCCCGTAATGGCTCTCACACTCTCTCGGCCTCTGGCTCTCCATGCTGACATTCAGTATCACGGATGCTGACATTCAGTATCACGGATGCTGACATTCAGTATCACGGATGCTGACATTCAGTATCACGGTTTGAATTTTATTAATAATAGGTAAAAAAAGAACAATCACAATAAGCACTATTATTCGGTTGTTTTAATAAAATGTTTAACGTATATTGCTTGACCTTTGGACTGCTTTGATAGATCAACCTCGTAAGATAGCTCTGGGTAACAGTGCAGTGGGGCAAGGTCATTCACTGTAATAAATTACTTATACGGAAGACAGCATTCCACTTTTTTCCCTGATTTTTCAGAATGACGGTTCCCAGTCATAGAATCGGCCACTTGATAAAAAACGAGGATTGCATAATTCTGATTTGATTAAACTAGTTAACCTGTATTAATACTTACTTTTACTATGCAGAGAATTACCACTTAGTTATCTGCGTGGGATGTAAAATGTGACATGGAACCCCGTCAACCTCTCGAGACTTAATAGGTTTGTTTTGTTTTAACTAAGAGTTTCTTCGTTTCTGGGGTTCTTACGCATTCATATAATCAGTTCCTGTTAACACTTTGTCTGAATAACAAGTTTATCAATAACAGTTTGACTCAGTTCCATTGCACATGTGTGGTCTCTCTGCAAAGTCAAACAAGCATTTTATATGCAAAAAGGTTGCCCAATTCTTATGATTTGACTTTTTGCAACGTTTGCGCTATCAGTGTTTATTTCTGTTGCTTATGTGATTTTCAGATTATTTACATGAAAGTTAATCCCGGTCTCTTAATCATAAAACCTTGTGTGTCAACAATGTTATTGTGGGCATTAGATTCAAAATCTCCCTGTTCACTGCCCAGGAGTATTGCATTAAAGAATTCTACAGAGGACTCATCACCTTGACAAACTTTAATTCGTAATGACTAACCCCTTTGAGAATAAAGAATTTTTTGGTGCTCCTCTCTTTTAACAGCAAATTTACCTGACGCTCGATACAACGGGCAACTTAACTTATTTATATGATAATGGTTTTCCAGGTTTTTGGAAAAGGAGACTGAGAAATCACCAGTAAAATGAATTTAGTTTGAATGAGAGTTTGATTATGGACATCTGTGCCTTAACATTGCACTCAGAACCTGCCCCGAAAAGTTCAGTTTACCGTAAATGTTCAATTAGGCGCACGGTGCGCTTAAATAATTCTGGGGATTCTAAAGGGTGCGCTTATTAAGGGGGGCGCGTATTTGAGGGAATGCACTTATTGGAAAAGTCAATCAACTTATAAAGCACTAAATGTCAAAAGTATTTTTATCAGTACAAACAGTACGAAGTAAACTTACAAAGCACTGAATGTCTATAATATCAACGTCGACATTCATCAAGTTCAAAAGTGAAATTGACAAATACAAAGATATCTGTAAACTTATGAACATTGTGATTTACATTCATAATGTTAAAAACATAATAGAATATACTCACTAAAATATATGCTTTTAGTGCTTTTATTCTTGACCTTAAATTTTTTACTTTGAAAAAAGGTTGCGGTTTTTGAAAAGGAAATCTACCAAAGAGGGTGCGCTTAATTGAGGGAGTGTGCTTATTAACTTTTTCGGGTTACCAAGGGTGCGTTTATTCGAGTAGGGTGCGGCAAATCGAATAATTACGGTAGTTCTGTGTGAATCAAAGTTGATGACACCTGTTACCGCTCATCATACCAACAGAAAAGCAATTTAGGCAAAATGGCCAATTTACTGGGGAGTAAGCCAACATTTTGGGGGATAATTTAGTAATGTTTGCTTTAAAACTTTTTCGTTTGGTGTAATCATATTCTTTGCTTTTATGTTTTTTGCAGTTTCAGTTTTTTTATGTTATTACTGGTCTGTTTTAATTAAAAATTATTCTTTCGCTTGCCCACATTTAAATGAGGATACATAATAGCTTTTTGATATAGTAAAGGTTAATAATTTAATAATATGAGTCGTTTATTTGGTTACCATGGAAGCTTTTCTTATTTGGAAACCAAATGCATTTTCTTCATTTATAGCCAATACACCCAACTCCTAGCCCAAACAAAACAATTTCATGGTCAGATTTGTTTCCTGCGCACCGTATCAAACATCTGAATTCTAGTTTGCCAACGTTCAGTCCATTTCTTCACCCGCCATGCACCCACGTTTTTGGAACCTATGTTGTACGCGATGCACTTCAATTCCTAGCCTACCTTGTTGGATTTTACCACTTTAGAATACAGGAAAATGAAGGGCTGTATGCCTTGATGGAAAAGGTACGCATTATTTACTAAATTTTTAATTTTTAATTTAGTTTCTTTTTTTATACAAATTAAAGAGACAAATTGTAAGAAACAACCACTGTTTTATCTGTATGACAAACACGGTTAAAAGTTGCCATGCATTTATATTATTTATTATTTATCATATATTATCGGTAATGAATGTTGCCAATGAATCTTGTTACTTCGATATCTTCGAGATTGTTGATTTTCGTAATGCCATTTAATTCATCATCCTATTGTTGAACGTTGATCCAAAGTTTTTATAGAAACAGCTTTATTTCAATTGTGGCTAGCACGAAAAGCCAAAGCGGATCAATTATGGATACAATCGTACTCAGCACTTGTCGTTTCGTTGGGGCAATCATCATGTCAGTGAGTCCTTTCGTAGATACTTACAGGGTGTCGCACTCTGATTTCCAGTTCAAACCAAGCACATTCACGGGCTTTTCTGATATTTTACCTTCAGCCGGTAAAGCGTCTTTGGAACTGCTTGTTGCTTGATTTCCAGTCACAAAGATTCATATTGACGGACGTCCTTGAATATCTTCTTTGCCTCGATGTAAAATATTTTGGCCTCTTCCTCAATCTCTGTGTCAGTGATGAGGCTGTCTACGTAAATATCGTCTTGTATATTTAGTGGTTTTGGTGCCCTTTATCTTCTAAGTGAGTACCGATCGATGTTACTAATAGAAGTGGACTGGAGATAATGCTGAATGGTAGTCTTCTAAAACGGTAAATCTCGATGTTGGTTGGTGATGGTGGTTCGTTGATATCTTTCAGCCATAGAAACCTTGTGACGTCATGACTGAAAACATTAAGACATCTGTAAGAATGCTTTCAATGTCGGCAATTAGTCCAACTTTTTTCATTCTAAATCTCATCAGTAGTCTAGCGAAATCTTCCAATATCACTGGTCCGCGGTGAAAACATTCTTTTTAGGATTTGTTGCTTTTCTTTGTTTTGGCCGATGTCTCGTGTACGATACGAATCTTTCCTTTCCCAGGGATCACGACGACGTGGTGTGATATGTAATACACTCTTACTTATTTCATTTTTAGTGCTTTATCAGGATGTTTCTCTTCAATTGGTCCTTGATTGTTTCTTCATATTTGTAAGCAGCTTAAGATTCCCACTGTGACGGTTATAAAGGGATTTCAATCTTCCATTGCACAATTCGTAGTTGTTTGGTAATTCTGGTTCTTCTTCGCTGAATGGCCAAGTTACTTGAAACCCTCTGTCTTTCATTGTAAGTGTTTCCTTGAGAGCTTGTAATATGTTTTTCTCTGTTTTGTCGTGTGTGTCAATATCAATCATTCAAAGATTCCTCGATATTTCAGCATCAGGCTCATAGTTTTGACATTCACCTATTGGCTGAAACGTCTGGATGCGTTCTGGAAGTTGATTGGGTACAGTTTTCATCATGATAAACATTGATAAACATGTTTCAGTACGGCGCATATCATCATCTAATGTTCTTCGACTTAGGATCCATCTAAGCTCGGAGTTGACAAAATACAAGAACAGCGATCTTCTTTTTCTCTGGTAGCGTGATATCATGGAAGTAATTGGTACCAATTAACATGTTTACCCAAGTGAGGTTTGAAGTATTGTAGGCAAAATTTCAGATAATTTGTAATCGTTTTCCTAGCGTTTTCGTAATGTTGCATGGATGGGTGTTGGTTTTATTGCCCCTGTGTTATGTGGTATTACAGTATCTCAGGTTATTCCTGGTTCTCCGTTGTTGCTCTTTACTTCTGCCAATGTCTCTGAAAGATCTTTTTGTTTCTTGTTACCGAACGTTTATACAGTAATCATTTCCTTGCCAAGTATTTGCAGTTGAAGTCATTTAGACAGTTTCCTGATTATGTAAGTGCGTTAGGTACCAGTATCAAACAGGATTCTCATTTCCATGAAAATTTAAGTTTCCGGGTTGGAAGCGTTCACCAGAGCTGTTTGCTGTCTTCTCACCAAGGGATATGAATCCACTTGCTTTTGATTAAGCCTCGCGTTTGTTCTTCCTTCCAGTATTTCTTCTCTCGTTTTATATGAATGTTTGATCAATTGATCCTGGTAAATCACCTTGGTAGGAATTGATGTTACGTGGTCGACTATAGAAATTTTCTTTTAAAGTCTTTATGCTCAGCTGCAATTGGTATTCTGTATCTTCCTTCTGGACTGATTAATACCGAAACTCCTTTCTGAAGTTGTCCATCGTCCACTCAATAATTTTATCCTTTTGCTGCTGAAGTCGTTCCAAAACGGATCTTGGTAGCTTTGATTTTCATATATATATATATAGCAGTTCTTGCGTATACACGTTCGTTCCAAGGGATTTCCGTGCAAGAATATGTTTATCAGCTTTTTTTTAAAAGTTATGTGACTGAAGATTGATTAAAATTGTTTAGTGTACTTCCCGCACCACTTGACCCTTGTTGTATCGTTCTTGGAGTAGTGGAATATAATACTTAGTGTTAGTAGTATCAATACCAGCAATGAGTCGCTTGCTCGATCAATGAAAAAGCATATTAAGTATTTGAATTCGTCGATATTTTGTAGACTTAAATTTTTGTGGATTATAGATTCGCAGGTGACCCAGACTTTTGTCTACGCTCGTCTGCTTCAATCTTCATTGTCTCAAGGTTTTCTCTGGATTTCTCTGGCCTTTTCCTTTTAAGTCGTTTCCCGAACTTTAGACTTTCTCTAGATCGTATAGTTTTTCTTTTTCCTTGTTTTCTTTCTCGTTTGTCCACCCCTAATCGTTTCTCCTTTTCTCGTGCTTCCATTTGTAATCGCTTTGCTTTTTCTCGTTCATCTTCATCTCATTTTTGCTTTTCATTCGAAAGTCTTTTTATACAGCCATATTTGATTTCGTGAGCTTCTCCCTCTGATAGCAGATCCTTAAATGTCTCATATTCTCTTCAAAATTCTTTGTTTTCTTCTTCATTTTCTGCAACAGGTTTCTCCAAATCTTTCAAGTGCTTCCTGAATCCTCAGTTTTGAATGTCATTCCTTCCATATGAGCAAGCAATTCTATCTCGCTTTGTTTGCCCTGATCTTGTAAGTATACATCCCTTTCCAGTATTTTCGTTTCAAGTTTCTTCTTCAAAACGTAAGCTTTGTCGTTATTGTCATTTTGATGCCTAAATGTACTTATAAAGCTTTACAACGTTCTTACAAGAGATTGAAGTCTACCTGTTCCAACCCCCTTTATGTTCGTTTCGTAGCAACAATAGTTCTTATCTTTGTAAATGGTTAAGCCCCTGTTGTTGTTTTTCCTTTTCTACGGTTGTGTGAACAGACAATAATAATAATAATAATAATTACCTATTAATTATTACAATAATTATTTACGATTCTCTTTCTTACTTCGACGATTAAATAACATCCTTCTTAAAATGTAAGAGCTTGTAACTTTAACCCTTCCAATAAAAAAGTAACCACATGTAAACCAATATTTCAACCCATCAGCTACCAAATGTTGTGATAAACTGAACTCGTATTAGCTTTTTACAGGTTTTTACGTCTATGTAAGAAGACACTTAAGAGTGCTCTTGAAATGCTGTAAATTTTTCTTGCAGTCTAACATATATTTCAATCTTCAAATCTCTTAAACTCTCTCGCAAAATACCCTATTCATACAGTAAAATTTCTGCAGGAAGTTTTTATAGAAAAATACAATGAAAACGCTCAAATACCCAGTATGAAAACCAACCAACCGAACTCCACTTCAATATAATAAAAAAAACCAATTCAGTATAATACGGAAATGTTCTGTGCTCGAGCACGAAAGTTCTCAGCGTGACTTTGCATTGTTCAGTTCGTAAACAATCCCTCCATAACTTTGGGAAAGTTCGTTGATATTAGATACGTAATCGCAATCATGTTTGTATTCGTGACATCGTTCACGACACACAAAAAACTGTTTGTGCTGTGTAAATCTGGAATCTTGAATAAACCGTCAAAAAAATAAAGATCGAAAGGCAATTACTCATGCTCCCGATTGGGTCGCTCAAACTAAATCAGTATTGATTTCTGCTATATAAAAGTCTAGTTTAGCATCAGTTGAACGACTCCTGGTTAATGAAACCTTTGCCAGCATAGCCCCTGTCATTATTGCGATTATTTTCGTTATTACAATGAACAACTCCGCTGATCTGTGTACCGTCATTTTCATCACTACTACCAGGAATATATTATATTAGCAGGAAAGTAGTTGCCCTGCTGGCTCGCTCGCAGGCCCCAACTCTTCCCCCACTTGCTTAAACCCAAAAAATTTGGAGTGCATCATTTTATAACGCATTTTATTAAGTTGTAACTTGCCAGGACAAGTTACAACTTGTCCTGGCAGTGGCTGACTCCCTCCCACCTCTTAACATTTTTTGCAATTTGATATTGAATTATTTTGCAAGTGCCGTTAAATAATTACAATTGTGAAGAAAGGTATTAGTAGCACCTTGAGCATATTTTAAAAGCTATCAATCATACTTCAATGAAAATTCAAGTTTATTAGTCAAGTTTTAAAGTTTTACTACATATGCATCCACTAATTACCTAATAACTCATTAACAAGTGATAATTATGCAAAACTATTAATAGCACCTTAATTATTTTCGGCAAGCTTGATTCGTGCCAATTTTCATTGCCATAGGTTTAAAAAAATAGGTACAGGACAGAACATACATTTTTTGCGGGAAACTGCGGTTCCTGCTAGGTCTGCTGGCGAGCTTTGATCCCCAGCAGGAAAATTAGAGCTATCTTCGACATTTTTTACTTGCAGACTTTTTCGATGGTCAATATTTGTGCTGGACCTAGCGTAGTTTAAAGTTCTAAGTAAATGAGATTAAATTGGGATAATTGATTTTCATGAAGCTTCTCAATTTAGCTCAATGGACAACCCTGGTGAATTTAATGAATTTACTAAATTTGCTAAAGAGCTTTGAAATCTTTAATTACACACTTAAAGAAGGAAAGACAGGATAGAAACAGAACGGGCACATTTTGGAATTGATAAACAATCATGTATTCCAATATCATGCAATCCGTTGCACTCTAGCTGCCGAAATATGAAAACCTGCTTAGGGAAACTTCTTAGCAGTTTGGTCGAAATACAATAATGTGAGTCAAATAGTTTCGCAACTGTGTCCACGGTTAAATTTTTCTTATTGCAGGCATAGATACTTACTATTTGGCGTCATGGAAACACAAAAATTTTGGACCAATGCTCTTTGAACTTACAGGTAACATTGGCTGTTGGTAGCTTATGGCGGCCATTTTGATTTTGAGACGACCTACATTGCTAATTATTTTTAAAAAGTCCCAAACGTTTGTGGTCATACCTGCGGAAGTTATTGAAGATGTAACAATTTTAGCAGGTGGTATAACATTTAAATAAATAGTTTGCAACAGCTGTTCGATAGTGACTTTATTCTGGGTAAATAAAACGAACGAAATTGTAAAGAACTGCTGAAGGAAATAGACTAATATCGTATACTTTAAATAGACAGTTTCTTAATCGTGAAGGTTTATATTGATTTTTATTTGAAAACATGGTTAATGATTTACTGAGGAAATATTACGCTTTTGGAAGAAGCCTTCTTTCTGGTCAGATAAGCCACCACAGCCAGTTTTCCAAAGGTACTTTGGCGCGTAACTGAGAATATGTACAATTTTGGTCATACTGATAATTATTATGGCAAATTGAGCATGAATCAAACTGTTAAATGTTTTAAGTGAGAAAATGAAAGCAGAAACCATTATATAAATATTTTATTTTTTTTGCAATTTTTGCCCTCCACTACTCATCTTCAGAAACTATTATACAAAATGACCAAATATTATATTTATGAAGAAATCCGATATATCCGTTTACAAAGTGTTGAGTGATATTGTGTGGATTGAGGTGTTGAGATTAAATGTAAATGTGTGTTCCTGCTTTTAACTTTAAGGGGAAAGCAAAATTAGTAGTGATTAATACAGCTGTTAAAATGAAGCAATCATGAATGCTAGGCAGTGAAAAACAGATAGTAGTAATAACAAGGATGTCAATTTGAGTGCAACTGGATTATAACTTGTAAACATGCCACCAAGCAACAAAACCATGCAGCGAGAACAAACACCTGATAATATCTGACCACAATAATAGCAACAGTAGTATAAACCATGCAACAGTGAATCAGACGTTATCAACTTAAGCAACAACAGAATGACTGTAATTTAGATGGAATGGTGGTAATAATAATGGTACAGATTGCCCATTATTAACTTCAATTTGTTGTCCTAACTTGTAAAGTTTCTGCTTTGTTCCAGTTTTCGTAAAGAGGATTTCGCACCCTG
This sequence comes from Morbakka virulenta, assembly GCA_003991215.1. Classification (NCBI taxonomy): domain Eukaryota; kingdom Metazoa; phylum Cnidaria; class Cubozoa; order Carybdeida; family Carukiidae; genus Morbakka; species Morbakka virulenta. The sequence continues at coordinate 1,405,128 of RDPX01000052.1, read as the reverse complement.
CTATTCGAAAATTGCCCCTAACTATGTGGAGGTCCTGCTAATCGATTATAATGAGGAACTTCTTATAATGTACTTAGCGAGACTTTCAGATAGACGTCCTGCAAATTTCCCTACATATTTATCTCCACCAGAATTTATTTTGAAGTGAGGTTTTATTTGCGTTATGTTTGCCTGGTTCCTATTTTAGGTGTACCTACAAAGCTATGCACCAAACATTATGACAAGGACGTTGAGGTTTGTATCTTTTTTATATATTTTGCGCCTTGTCTGTTTCTTTACTCATGAATATTAATGTAAGATTTAATACATCCAGCTTTTGGTAACAAGCATTACACATGCGCGATTGCGTATATTTAAAGAAGTGGGTGATATTTTTTGCTTTGATATTTTACGTTGTTATCCACACTATTTCGTAAAGCAATATACCAAGGAAATCCTTTGTGGAGAGGAAGAGAGGGGGAGAGGGGGAGAGAGAGGGAGGGAGGGAGAAAGAAAGAATAGCATACACATACACACACCAACAAAAAATATAAAAGGATAAACTGTGTCCTTATAAGTATGAAATGACTCCAAAGCTAAAATCTGTATGTATTTCCCTTACCTTTTTTTGAAATTTAATGTGATTTTTTACTGTCAATGTGTAATGAAAGTTGAGCTAAAAGATGACAGCATTGTAACACAATTCTTACCATCTTGGTTGACTTTTCTCACTGTCTGGACCCTATATTTTCAAACCAGTTTAATGGTGTTGAACTGACTCGTGTAGATATTCTAGTATTTTAAGAGTCAATTTGACCAAAATAGAAACTTGAATGATCATTACAACTTACGGAGAACTGCGTACAAATATTGACAGTAAGCACAAGACAAATTTCTTTTTTTTAACATCGGGGAAAATATTTTGTGGCTAATACACTGGTAGTGTGTGGAAGTTTACATTTTTTAGTTTTGTTTTTTTTAACGCTTACCTCTTGGTAAACTGCACGTAGCTCACTTTGACAGGTCATATTCTATATATTCGCCTGTCTGATATATGAAACCTATATTTATTTTGTGGGTCTGTTGAATCTAAATACTCAGTAGACTTCCCGATGTTATGTAATATTTAATTTAATCGATTATTTTACTCTTTGTTGTTTTCTTTAAGGATATTCTTGTACTGTGGCCTTGTTTGGTTAGCAATGCAGACTGCCATATCCTTATTATTCATGTACACATTTGGCCTTGAAGCAGCGACTGGATTTCTTACTAAGGATAAATCGTACGTTTTTGACACTCAACTTTTTTTTGTTTACTCCCTCTATGTGTGTGTACCCCTCTCTCCTTCTTCTTTTTCTTCTTCTTCTTCTTCTTCCTCTCTCACCCTCTCTCTCTCTCTCTCTCTCTCTCTCTCTCTCTCTCTCTCTCTCTCTCTCCCTCTCTTTCTCTCTTGCCCACTCTCTGTTTCCCTTTTCTCTCTTTCACTGTTTCTCTCCTCCCCTCTCACTTTGCGATGTGTTACAGGCTTTTTAGTTCATTGGAAATCGTAGTTGACAATTCTTTCGTGTAGTTTTCTTACTAAAACTAAACTATGTTATCTACTAAAGTGGCAATCTTCACTGCAGTGTTCGGTTACGCCAAATCTTCGGGACGGCAGATGCATAGTTGTCAAGTTACCAAGGTGGCATTGCACTGTACAAAGAAAATAATTTGAGCTTAGACCGCTAGGAGAATTTTGAAGCAGGTCTTCTTTTGTCATCTGACAATACCCATTGTAACCCGAGCTACTGATTACCGCTGAGGAAAAATAAAGAGTAACTTTAGTAAAAATTTTTAACATTCATGTTCAGCCTGTTGCAATAAGTACCTACCAAAAACCTCATTGCAGAAAGGTTTTGGGACAACATAATATCAGTTAGGAGTTCCTACTAAACTGTTGACAATTGAAGTGATTTGTTTCATGTCTAATAGATTGAGAGATATTTTACTTTTTTACTATATGTTAGTTGTTACAATTGTGTTTCAACTTATTATAATTTTTAAAAATTAAATATATTGCCGTACTCTCCATCCAGGCTGCAGTTTGGGATTGCATCGTTAATTGTGCTTGCACAATTTTTTGCAAATTGTGTCAATGTTTGTGTCGTTATTAACTTCGGTGGCCAATGTCAATTGCTGAAATATTACATAGACGGAATTGCCCATCGGTTAGAAGAAAAAGCATCAGATTTACGCTTTTTAATGAGGGTAAGTAATTTTTTTAAAATTTCCGCTGTAAAAAATTGACTTAACAGAAGCTAACGATAATATGGAAAGAACCAGTTTGTATAGGTAAGGTTGGCCCAGCGTGTTGTACATTGACTGAGCTAAGGCGTTGTTATTGATCTGTACTCTTATGCAAAATAAATTTATCCTGGCTTTCAATTTTTATTCACCCGGTTTGCATTTTCTTTCTCGCCATTCTCCGCCGTTTTCTTTTCGATTAGTGGGTTTCTGCCAGTTCTTCATCACAGCGTTCTACTTGCTCCTATCAAGCGCATCCTTCTTCTGTAGGCCACACACTTACAGGTCTCTCCTGATCGTGTCATCTCATCTATGTTTGGGTCTCCCACAATTTCTCCTTCACGTCATCTTCATATCGTATGATCTTCTCAAATCAAAGTCTTCCTTCCTTCTGGTCACATGCATAAACCATTCTAATCGCTTCCTTCTCATGAGGTCCGTGATTGGTATCAGTCCTGCCTCTTTCCTGATGTCTTCCTTTCTCTTATGTTCTTCCAAATTGATACCTAGGCGGTACCTCACCATCCTCATTTCGTACGCACTAACTTTGTTGGCCATGGCTTCGATAATGGCCCTGCTCTCGCATACATAATGCAGCACGGGTGAATGACTGTGGAGTAGATTTGAACTTCAGCTTCTTCGGAACCTTCTTGTCATACAACACTCCAGAGAGCTCCCTCCATTTGCCCCATGCCTTGTTGATAGAGAGTTCCATAGTTGCATAGTAATGCCCAAAAAAGTTTCTGACTACATCTTACGACTTTGAATTAGTACAGAACCCGACAACGAGATTACGCTGGGTATGTATTGAAATATTTATTTTATACAAATCTAAGTGTAATACGACCATTTTTGTTTAAATGGTACGTTGCCACCAACCAAATTTTGTTGCCTCTTCTGCACCATTTTACTTTCGAAAGGCCAATGCTGTTATGCCTGAAACTCGGAGAAATGATTTGTTACTTAATTGCTACCCAAGATTGCATTTCATTGGGTCACCCTTACCCGATAAACATCTCATTCAAGTAACCTTATATAATGCTATATATTCACAAGAGAGATGCCTAACGATACGGTCACTAGGGGAAAATGGCCAGTCAGTATAAAAGGTAATTTTGAAAAAGTTAAAAAAAGTAGTTGCATATCAAATCACATTTTGAAGGATTTATATCCTTTACACTGGAACATGAATGTAATGTATTTGAAATATATAACACACAAACACACACCAATGTAGATAGATAGATAGATAGATAGATAGATAGATAGATAGATAGATAGATAGATAGATAGATAGATAGATAGATAGATAGATAGATAGATAGATAGATAGGAGAGAAATAGTGTCGAGCGGCAACCTGACAGACGTCGGATGAAGGCCGAAGAAGAAGATATTGATGATGATGGTGATGGCGATAGAGAAAGCTTGTTATTTGCAATCGGAAAGCTAAAAAGTACTTGACATACTAAAGTGGGATCATAAAAACTCATCACGTGGTACAACAATCTAACTATATTTTTACTCCTGCAATTATCATTAGTTTATTTCCTTCACAATGCATGTTACCACTTGTGTTTCAATTCCTCTCTCTCTTTATTTACTTCAAAGTGATAATTAGCCTTCAGTTGAGCTTGTGTTGCTTTGATGTTTTTCTGTTTCTCTTATAAGCTTGTTGCACATATTAAAACATGAATTTTTTGTTTGATTTTGGTGTTAAGGATATCCTTGACGTAAAGGAAAACCTTATTCGTCTAAACAGACTTCCGTCCTTGAATACATCTTTCTTGGTTTTCAACATGATCCTTTTAACTTGTGTTGGTAAGTATATTAATACAATACCAAAGAGATTGTGTATCATTTTCTCCTGTACGATTTTACGTAATTTTTTTTGTTCTAAGGACTTTAACGCATAAGGGAAACAGCACTCATAAATACACCTCATGTATCATTTATCATTGTTGAGTGTTATTGAAATATGCTACGCAATGTACCCGAGTACACCACGATGGCAGTTTCGATGTGTGAAGGTGGTCACAATCTTTTCTTTGATTAAGATAGTAAAATTAGGAAAAGGTGATTTCCAAAATTTTGTGGGATGTTTTAATGTTGATTTGTTGCTATTAATCTTTAATCATGATTTCAAATTACTTAAAACCCACGCACCCCTCACTACCATCTCACAAACCATTCTTTTTATGGTTCCTTCACTTTACGTTTATCAAGAGATTTATTTATTTAACTCCTTTGCCATACTTTATTTCCCATTTCAAAGTTATATTTAGCTTATCATACACCTGTTCATTTCTTTAACATTTACACTCACCCAACGCAGCTACGCTTCAAAAGCTCCCCACCTTCTCCTCCCAGCACGCATCCAACGCACATCATAGCCCGTATCATTACTGTTTGTATTTTATTTACATTGTCTGTCTTTTGAATTGAAATTTGCTGTTTTACTGCCCCTTGGCTATGCCTAATTTGTTTTGAAATATAGGATATATTGATATTGTTCTTGTTTTAATGCTCATTATTTTTGTCTGCGCTTGATAAAGAGCTGATAGGTGGAAACGTTACTTTTGTTTGTGTGTTGTTAGGGTCATTACATATCAACTCTGCCATGCATTGACTAATTTAAATGCCGATGAAAGTTGATACTGTAATATATATATATGTGCGTGTGTGTGTGAGAGAGAGAGACAGACAGACAGACAGACAGACAAACTTTATATTTGTTTCTCCACTTTCTTGTTGTTAAGCACTTTTAATGACGCTGTCTTTCTGAGACCAGGCGACGCTCACTGCTGTTTGAGTGGTTTGAGGAAGTATGGCTGAATGGAAGACAGTACTGACGGCTAATAACGAGGTGCTTGGTTAAGTTAACATCAATCGGGGAATATTCCAAGGTGACTCCCTTTACCCTTTGATCTTTGTTATTGCAATGATCCCGCTGAGTATTTTACTCAACAGAGAGAAGCTTGGATATTTCTTCGGTCACGGTAGGGTGTTGGTCAATCATTTATTGTTCATTGACGATTTGAAGCTGTTTGGGGGGAGTAAACGAGAGTTGGAGGCATTGGTCGAGGTGGTGAGGGTTTACTCTAGGGACATTGGGATGGAGTTTGGGTTAGATAAGTGTGCTGTTTTGGAAATTAAGCGAGGTGAAAGGGCTGAATGTGAGGGAATCGAGCTACCAAGTGGGGAGTTCCCTTTGCTGAAGTCTATCTTGAGGATGGTCGATTGGGTAGTGTGCTTCACCGTAAAAGGCAAATTACCACCGAGACGATATTAAGAGATATTACTTTATTTTCTGCTAGCACGCAGGATCCTGCAACGCCACTCTTATTGTGGCGACTCCTTTCAACAGTTTGAACAGGCAGCGAATTCTAACAGCTAAGCGAACAACACGAAATGCACAGTGGAATTTGTAAACATTAAATGAACCAGAAAAGCTTGAGTTTTTAGTCGACATCCTCAATGACACTCCTAATCGTGATATTGTAATCGTCATGGTTAAGTTTAAAGTCAAGGTTGGGTCTAATAGACGCGTTTGTGAGCAATGTTTGAGTTAGAGTGGTTTGGAAATTCAGAACAACAATGAGGAAAGAATCCTACAATTTTGTAGTACCAACTCCATGTGAGTGGGTGGAAGCATGTTTGAGCACAAGTCAATTTAACAAATAACGAAAAGTAAAGGAGATAGACTATTGCCTTGAAAAATACCTCGCTTTATTTTAACTTTGCCCAAGTCTTCTCCTCTTGACGTTAATTCAGTCACTCATTGTAGCATACTTTTTCTTAAAAAATCTTTTGTATTATCTGCAACTTTCAATAAATCAAGGCATTTAATAATTCATGAGTGTGGGACCATGTCAAACGCTTTCTCATAGGCAATTTAACTCATGGCTATGCCCACTGACCTCCTTTTACAATTCTTTATAATAGCTTTGTCAATAAGCAGCTGGTCTTTCATGGCTCTCGACGGTTTTGGGTATCCTTTCTGCTTGTTGGGGAATAGTTTATTTTGATCCAGGTGCTAATGTATCTGCTCCGATAGAATGCTAATAAAAAGTTTCCACATCAATGCTAAGGATGTTATTGGCGTATAGTTTGTAACTGCGTTACCTTTTACTTTGTCTTTCATAATAAAAACCGTTTTGCCGTCAAAACGTCAAACCTTCCTTATAAGTCATCAAATTTTATTCGTTCATATATATCCTTCGTCCCTTTTACAATACTTTTCGTCATCCACTTGTCAACTTATCCATTTCATTAACCCTCATCCCCGGCTGGCTTTTAGCCTTGATGTGTGATGACTCTCTAGTACATAAAAAAAGAAAGAAAGCCAAGTTGGCACATTTTCAGATGTGAGGCATTCATTAAATTATGCTGCCATTCGTTGGTGTAGTGTCAATGTTTTTTATCTAAAATACCTGCACTCCCTCTGGCCCTGGTAACTTTCAATTACTCAGTTTATTCGCTTGCTTTCTTAGCACATCAGTCGTGATTGAAATTTCAGGTTGATTTTTGGACCTTTCGTCAACCCCTTTTTCAACTTTTCCAATCCACTCTGCTTATGTGTTGTGTTTAATATCTTTCTGCCAAATGTCTCTCCAGAATTGCTTGCTTGCTATAGCATCCGGTATTTCGTCATTTACCCGTTCTTTTCCTGCTAGCTTTTCAAAAAAAAGTTTTCTGGCTGTTCTGAAAAAGTCTATTTTTGGAATTGCCCATTTCTTTTTCCATTTATTTTAATATTTTCCTTTTTGCCGCTACCCTTTGTTTATTTCTTCTATGACAATGTCGCGAGTTCTTCAGAGAGAGACTTGGAAAACAGACCACAACACACTGTTGTTAACGCAATCGAATCTCATCAAAACTAAACTAACTAATACAAGAAGGTGATATATATATTTAACATGTAATTATGTTTATTTCGCAGTTGGCGCGACAACTTCCTAATTTCACACGCGAGAATATGACAACAGGACAAGACACCGAGTGCGCAATTAAATCTGTTAACTAAATATAAATCCTAACAAATCGGTAAATTAAAATATCAATCATTACAACAAACTTAAGTCCTTTTTTCTTGATGCTATACTTCTCATTCCATCTATCCCTCCTCCAATTACTTTTGATATCAAAACATTTTTATTTGCTTACATATTTCCTTATTTCTCCAATTTGTTTTGTCAATCTCTTTTTCCACTGTGGACCAGTTTTTTTCTTCGGCTGTCGTTTCTTAATACCAAGAATTCTCGTAACAACGTTTTCACCCGCTTAAAGGACTTCATTACATTGTGTAAGATCGCTGACCTTCAAATAGGAAATAACTCTCTCGACTTGGGTAGTCACTTCTCTGAATATTTTCCTTTCACAAAACCTAAGGTTTAATGGAAGTTCTATTGCGTTTCTTCCTTATTCCTCCTGTTAACATGCTCCATCTTTTGATGTCTTCTTCACCAAGCCCATCATTCCTCATAGTCTTTTGATTTATTTCCGTTCCCTTTTTTTCTCTCTCACACCTTTCCGTTCCCTTTTTTCTCTCTTACACCCTTCTGTTCCCTTTTTTTTCTCTTACACCCTTCCGTTCCCTTTTTTTCTCTCTTACACCCTTCCATTCCCTTTTTTCCTCTTTTACACCTTTCCTTTCCCTTTTTTCTCTCTTCACCCCTTCCGTTCCCTTTTTCACTTTTTT
>RDPX01000052.1:1381899-1395928 GCA_003991215.1 Morbakka virulenta | reverse complement strand
GTTCCCTTTTTTCTCTCTTACACCCTTCCATTTTCATAAACTTTACCATAATCAGCAGTTGTCTCAGTATTTTGTACCGTATCATTACTATTGGAATCTTGGTCAATACTAAACTTAAGTTTATTTTTGAGCTCAATCACCTCAATCTCTGAAACCCAACCATTAGTTCTTATAACCCGGGCTTGTCCTACCAGTTTCTGCTCAGGTAGATTAGACAGTCTCTTGCTTTTCCAGATCTCATTCATTCTCTTTCTGTAACCACTTTTAGTTGGGTCACCCTCGAAATAGCATCTCATCACAACCTTATTCGCTCTTGTCGAAGTGGCGCTCACTGCTTAACGGGGAGTTCGCATGATGACGACCTCAGAATGTTCTTGTCTTCCCCTGCCAGACGAGGCACCTTCACATAAAGTTCCAGTCCCCTGTACGTCGTTATTGACTAAATTATTTTGAGCACTTATATTTAAATATGAGGATTGATTTATGTCAGTTTTCTTCCCGGGTGTTTTTTCTGTGACCCAATCACTAGGGAGGTTGCCAGCCAAGGTTAAAGAGCCAAGGTTAAAGAGCCCCCCTAGTCTTTAGACAGAAAAGCCCGCGGATGCCAACCCGGTACTTTAAATTCTAGGGGTAGACAACAAGGTGCCATACCTTGTCCAAGGGTGACCTGGAGGTGCTTGTGACAAAGGGCAACCTCATTCGCTCACGTCGAAACTCCACAACTATTAATAAACTTTTTATGTTAACTGAAGCACGATAGTGTTTAGTAACACCCGCCCATAGATAGGATTGACCTGGACCAGACATAAATTTTGACCTGGAATTTGTTTGTATCAAAAAATTTTGTGTTTTTTTAATCTACCAATTACTAATTTGAGAAGTTACGGTATTGTAAGATATGAACTTCACCTTTTTAGGAGACATTTTTTTCAATATGACATTTTGAAATAATTGTTTTATCTAATATGTTTTATTGATTCTTTTAACTAATCTTTATTAATTTTTCTCCAGGATTTGTACTTTTGTTAAATAATCCAATCAACGATGCTAAAATGTGGACTTACAGGACTTGCTTTTTCCTTCTTTGGTTAGTGGCCCTAATTTTCACGCTTACACAGGTAAAGCAATTACGTTTTTCGAAGTCCATATTAGCCAATCATGTCATTTCTTTTTGTTGTTGTTGGGATGTTGAGGGGGTTGTATTTTTGTGGGGATTTGGGGGGTTCGTGGTTGCACGACGTTTACTCACAAGGACGTTACTTGTTATTGGATGTTTCCTTTGTACATTTCTTTTTTACTTTTGCCCAACTTAATTCAAAAATCTTGTACAGACTCAACGGACTGTTGGTTTTGATGAAGAAACATGTTGAGCACAGTACTTCAAAATCTGTGGCAATACCGTCACCTTCTTGATCGTTGCGCATGATATTTGATGATTTACCAAGAAACCCCTACTGCAGTTACCACTACTCAATCTGCCTGTACTAATCTCTTATTGATCTAAAAGTTTAAGTTTATATAACAAAAGCAAATGAATTACCAACCTTATGTATTTGAAAAGCTTTCGGATATAAGGAATCAAAGGTGTGATTTTGCGTTTGGCTTCTCATGATGTAAAGTAAAGGAGAGTGGAGTTGAAAGTTTGTTGTTTAAGAAATTTAATTCAGTAAGAATAACCGATACTTTCCCGTATCTTCAACTTCAGATAGGTTATTTTAAATTACCGTAATCGTTTGAATAAGCGCACCCCCCTTTGTTCTAGGGGGAGGGCGCTTATTCGAATTTTCTGAATTCACGGAGAAAATAAAAAAATTCAATACCCTGCATGGCGGGAAGGGAACACTTATAAAAGAAAGAATAACACTTTTTCTTTAACAATTTTTATTCTTTTTTGTTTTTCTTATCAGGAAGCTTCTTCAATTCACCGTCCACTAATCGCACTTATTCAAACGTAATCGTTTGAATAAGTGCCCCTCTCAAATAAGCACCCCCCTGAGAAGCATAAAAATTAAATAAGCGCCCGGGCGCTTATTTGAACAATTACGGTACTGGTCTTGTAAAGGACGTAGAGATTTAATAAACTATAGCTCGAAGTGTGTTTACTTGCAATGATTTGTTTTAAAAAGTGACAATGAATTGAAATAATACAACATTCAACTCAGTCGTCTTCTTCTTGTGACCTATCGTATGACATTGGCGACAAGTTTATGCCAATTGTTCCTGCTTTCTGTGCATCGAATAACGTCAATCGCTGAATCCCACTCCATTCTGCAATTCTATGGAGAAATGTAACCCTTTGTCTTCCTCTTGCTCTTTTTCCTGATATCTTGCCCGTAAGTGCTAGCTTTTCCATGCCGTCTTTTCTCATGCAATGTCCAAGGAACTGTAATTGCTTTTTTTTAATTGTTTTCATCAGCTGCTTTTGTGTGTCTACTTTAACTAAAATTTCTTCATATGTTATATGACTTTCCCATCGTACTCTCATTATTCTCCGCAGAATCAATATCTCTGCAGCATTGATTCTCTTATCCATTTCTTTAGAAACAGTCCATGTCTCATTTCCATATTTTAGGACCGGCAACACGTAACATTCCAGTACCCTTAGTCTTGTTGATATGGTGATCTTTGGGTTGCTCAATATATTTTTTAGTTTTGAAAAGGTCTCTCTTGACATTGCAATTCTTCTTTTGATCTCCCTGTCGCATCTACCGCCTGATGTTATCAAGCTTCCCAAATACCTAAACCAGTTCACTTGCTTAATTTTTGTGTTATGAACCCAGATGTTGCAAGATGGAATGCCTTTCTCTTTGGTTACTATCATGAACTCTGTCTTTTTTTTGTTGACATGTAAGTCCTTTTTTGCACTTTCTAAGACTACCTTATCTACTAATTCTTGAACTTGTTCTACCGATGTGCCTACCAGAACCGTGTCATCTGCATAGTGGAGGTTATTAATATTTTCCCCTCCTACAATAAGCCCTGGCATATCTTCTAATTCTCTTAATATTGTTTCACTATAGAGGTTGAATAGGTCAGGTGACAGCACATATCCTTGTCTTACTCCTTTCTTTATTTCAACATATTCGCCTACTTGATTACCGATTCTTAAAGCTGCTGTTTGTTTCCAATACAGGTTTCTTATGATTCTTAAATCTTTACCGTCTATCTCGATATCCTATAGCATTGCCAAGAGTTTCTCGTGTTTGACATGATCGAAAGCTTTGCTATAGTCTATAAAACATAAGAAAGGGTTTCGTTACATCTCAATAGCTCTCTCTGATAACATTCTGATCATAAATATTGCATTTCGCGTACCGCTATCTTCTACAAATCCATACTGCAGTTTCGATATTTCATGTTTAGTTTTGTTTCTTGTTCGTCTCATCAATATCCTTAATAAAATTTTCACTACGTGACTCATAATGCTAATTGTCCTGTGCAGCTAACATTCTGCCGTAGCTGGCCTTTTTTACCCAGGTCAGCAGGAATATAATTAGATTCGTAAATCTCGTTAAGCAATTTAGTTAGTTTAACTATGCCAAAGTCACCTATGCTTTTGATTAATTCTCCAGCTAACTCATCTGTACCGACTGCTTTGTTGTTTTTCATTTTTATAACTGCTACCTGAACTTCAGATTCCAAAATCTTTGGACCTGTCATATTGATCCTTATATTCGGCATGTCTCCTCTCTCATCATCAAACAAGTCTGAAATATACTCTGTCCACCTTTCTATCATTGCTCCTTTTTCTATTATTATACTTCCATCCTTTGCCTTTAAACATCCAGCTGCCGTGCAATACTTTTTCATAGCGATATCATTGATATTTCTAAACATTTCCTTTGGATTCATTGTTTTGTATGTCTCAATTTCTACACATTTGTTGTTTAGCCACGTTTCTTTTGCTTCCAAGCATTTTTTATTTACCACTGTATTTATTTCATTGTATATCTTTGTCTTTGTACAATCGCCTTTCATCCATCAATTTAAGAATTTCATCTGTCATCCATTTTTTATGTTTATTGGTTTTTCTTGGTGGAATCATCTCTTTTGCAGTTTCCACAGTTGCTTCCTTAAATACTTCCCAGCTAGATTTTTCATCTTTCTCTTCAAGGATCTCAAATCGATTACTCACTTTCATTGCATATGCTAACTTCATTTTCTTATCATCCGTCAGTGCTGCATAATCTAGAGCTTTGTGTTGTGTTTGCCTTTTTACATTTTTTAACTCCATCTTTATGGTTGATACGACAGGAACATGGTCACTATTGATGTCCGCACTAGGATAAGTTTTAGCTTGTTGTACTGCATTTCTATATCTCTTCTTGATAGCAATATAATCTATTTGATTTCGTGTTCTATCACCTGGGCTTTTCCTCGTATATTCTTCTTGCTGGTTGTTGATGCCATGTGTTTGCTATGAATAGATCATGTGCACAACACCATTCTATCCATCTCTCACCTCCCTCATTCCTTTCTCCCAAACCATGAGGACCAACGACATCATCTATTTTTTCATCTCCTTCCTTTACATTAACGTCTCCTATTACTATTAATAATTCATCAGATTTACATTGCTTCCTTGCTTTTTTCATCTCTTCATAAAATTTGTCAAGTTGAGATTCTTCACAGCCAGTTGTTGGTGCATATACTTACATCATTAGTATATTGAAAGGTTTCGCATTATATTTGATTATCATCACTCTATCTGACAAACACCAGTATCCTAATAAGCATCTTGAGGTATTTTCATATAAGATAATTCCTACTCCTTTTTCATATTTGCATCCACCTGAATATATTATGGTATTTTTATCTGATTTGAATATTCCGATACCTTTCCACCTAGTCTCACTAATTCCCAGAATGTTTATTCCCAGTCTACCCATCTCTTGCTTCACATTGTCTAATCTTCCTGCTTGGAATAATGTCCTCACATTCCATGTGCCTGCTCTTATTTGGAATTTTCTTGTATTAATTGTATATCTCGCAGTAGCTGGTTGACGGTCTGGCCTCACCTGATCAACATGAGGGCACCTACTGGGCGAGAGATTAGTATTTTCTTGTACAACCTCCTTAACGTCGTTATCTCTATTATTAACTATTGGCATAATCAATATATTACTAGGCCTGATACTACAGTGGTTCGCCATTGCCTGCTGTAGGGTGAACTTAGGATGATCACCATTTCCCTTTCCAGCAGTTCCTCCGCCTGTATTAACAGCCGTTGACTATTGGGGTCGTAGCTCATCCGCTTTCATCATCGAATTAACGCAGAATCAGCCGTCGCCTATCGCTCGTAACCCTGAGCAGGGACCCATACCAGGTGCTACCAGCTGCGTAACTGGACACGGGGCTCGCAAAAGGGCAGGTGTGACTACTACCTGGGAGGGATATTCCCTCCTGCTACCCAACTCAGTCTAAGATCCTATAATAATCCACCTTTTGCAGAAACGTTTTGAACATCCATCACAAAGATTGTAGTCAAAACATTAGGTTAACACATTCGTGAAGGCATTTTAAGCCACGCCATTTTTCAAAAGTACGGATGAAAACGCGTTAACTTTGGTCTACGTTTTACTTTTTTTGCTTTGCGGTACTTGGTTGGGATGAATCTAAGCCAGTGAGGTAACCGATTTTCTAACATTGTTACGTGATGAAATGGTATCTTTCTCACTTCCTTTCTGCCCACTATATTTAGAGCGAGTGTTTCTCCAAGAATATCTTGAATTAGATTTTTATTTGAATTTAACATTTTGTATCAATACTAATAGGAAAAAGCCGTATTAATGAAGTGCCCAGACATACAATGTAGAATCAGCTGTAGGTCCTGTTGATACTCAGAAGCTGAACCTGTGTTTCTGTATTTCAGATATTCACTTTTCACTTCAGCCAGGACAGTCTTTCCTTTTGCTACATTGAGGCAGAAACATTACGCAGACCAACCACCAACGTTTGATATATACATTATATCGATTTACGGAAAATTTAAGTATGTCAGAAGTAAGAGATAAATTGAACAGGTCGTCTTGGTAACCATTATTTTTTCACATCCAATAGCATTTTTCTTAAGCGGTTTAGCCATTCGCGCAGCTTCCGAGATTTTTTTTTGTATCGTAGCATGAACGAATCATATATAAGAAAATCCACCATGCTGCTTCTGGAAGCCGCGATGAATAATATAAACTGTAGACACGCATGTAAAGAGATCTTTTTTGAATTTCATTAAAACCAGAGATTATATCATTTATATATCCATTTTAGACACTATTATTGTTGTTGTTGTTGACAAATACCAGAAACTTTGTGATTAAAACTCCTGTGTTTATTACTTCACAGGCCATTTTGTGTGGGCTTTTAACCAGCTGAATTTTACACCTGAACTCAGAGACTAAACAATGAAATATTTTTGTTTCATCTTTTTTTTATAGCAATGCCGTACTGGTTCCGTTTCTGTGTTAGTTTTCTTCGAATTTTGTTCATAAAATCTAATATGTCTTTATCAAAATGTTGATGAAAAGTTTCAGAGGGAACTTGGGTATTAGAAGGTACCTTATAAATACCTTTCTTTATATGCATGGATAAGGAGAGAGTTGGTAAATTATACTAATTTCATGACGTGTGAAACTGGACTTTAAGAAGCTTGTCCTCAAAGGGGCTTGTAACCTGAAGAATTTTTACCTTTGAGATTTGATGACCCTCGAATTAAAATTGTTTAAGCGGGAAAAAAATCCTCTAACTTTTTGCCAGGGTAAAGTATATATTTTGACTGTGTAGCAGGGAGAAGATGTGACCAATGTGACCAATGTGACCCTAATAAAATATTTTGTTCATGGCAAAGCAATGGAAATGTGTTTTAAAGGAAGATGGGGTGAAAATTCTCTTTTAGCATTACGTATTTTACCTGATTCAGTTTTTACAATACAATCTGATCATTATTTATACAGGCAGCACGGGTAACTGCACATGGTCACTCGTTGAAGGAAAAGGCGTTGGCGGTGCGAGTTTTTGGATACCAGACATACACACAAATAGACATTGATTCTTTCTTGAATTTTCTTAATATGGTGGAGCTTGAGGTAATTGTCGCTTTGTGTATCACTTAATTACTTTGCTTAAAATCATTAGCATTCATTAAAAGAAAACAGTAGCTTTTTCTTTAATATAACTGTAGCTTTACATTACGGTCTTAAGAGATTGTTATAATTTTCTGTAAATAAAAGTAGAGTGCTTCAGAGGCCTTGCCCGAACCAATAGTCGTTTAAAAAGTTTTTGCCTTCTTTGGTTCCTCACAAGTAATGCACTGTTGGAGTTTGCAGAATGTCTGAATGACGTGAACGTTGTTTATGCTTCTTAGAATATTGTAGAGGCCATTGTGCCATACCACATCAAAGGCATTCTAGACTTCACTGAAGTTGTAGAATAGGTCTGTCTGGCAGTTTTTTCTGGGCACCGCCCTGTCCTGAATATTTTAAAATTCCCATCCTTGTCTACGATGACAGCTGGTTTTAAGTAAATTGTGTTGATTAGGTCCCCTGGAATGATGTAGCGTTTTTGTTTAAAGTTGCAATAGCTTTATCAATTCACCAGCTGGAGCACTTCTCAATTTTCGGAATCCGTTGATAGTTGCCCGTTGATAGCCCGTCTCCACCTCTTACTCCATTATTAACTGTAAACACCATCCCCTTTGGCTCACCTGTTGAATCGGTGATCTGCCAGAATGTGACAAAAGAGAGGTTTGGAAGGTAGATGAGGACCAATGAGGCCAGCTCATACTTTGAATAGGATGCAGCACCCGCAAATAATAGGTAATTCCTATCCAGAGTTCCATAACAAGGACTAGTGCTAGTAAAAGTGCATAGAAGACACCGATAATAATGCATCTCCTACTTATTCCAAAAAGAGAGATATCACTACTTAATGGATTGTGCTACTAGTGCTATTCTTCATCTTCGTTTAGCTGCCATCTTATGGGCCAGAGTCAACTTTTCGTGTAGATAGGGCTGCTAAACATTCCTGCCTCTACAGTTTATTGTTATCTGTGGTATAACGACTGGGATGTCAATTTTGGGGGAATAACATTTACCTTTACAATGGGATGAAAATATTTTTTACCGTTTTTATACTAATAGACTCCTTGTGCTATGCGTGTTATTTATTTTTGCTCAACCACTTTTCTATATTTGTTTCTTTGAGAATACTCTTTGTTAATTGCAGGCTCAGATATTTACAATTCCCATCAAACCACCGTATCTATTTGGAATACTTGTTGTCACGACTCAGATCCTGATACTGCTTGCGCAAACAGGACTCATTCATGGTAAAGGAACTTGGCTGTAATATTCAAAATAGATGACGTTTTTCGTATGTTTGGACACCCTTTTGGTCATAAAGTGGGAGCAGTATAGAGTTATCAGGTATTAACGGGGTAAGTTTCTTACGAAGGTTCAGTGAAGCTGCAGTTGCCTTAAGGGAATCAGATATTGTATATACCTTCATAATATATTAAAATTTAATGGTTTTTTTAAAAATTGTAAAAATTAGAACGACTAACAATTTTGTTGTTGTAGTTATGTATTCTGTGTTGAATTCTTGCAGTTTTGGTTGTCTAAAACATTGTTTTATTTCTTTATGAGGAATAGTCGATTAAGAGTTGTCTATATAAAGTCTTTTTACATTAGGCCTGAAATATTTGTAGCAAGTAATTAAACAGAAATTTAAATTATTGCATTCATTAGGTAACACCTGTTACACTTGTAACAATAAGGCAGAAGTGTTTTTTCTGGTGAGACTTTGTACAACACTGATGTGCATTTAGTTGTGTGTGTTTATAAACCATAGCAGATTTTTGTGGTATTTGTTTGTGTTATACACAAACGTCAATAGCTCAACGTATTAGCTTAGGACCATGAAAACCTTCCTTTTTCTCAATAGTTTTAATCAGTATAAAGGGACACTAATGATTTAGAAATATAACTATCCATCATTCAACGATTTTTTGCCAGTAGATTATAACTAGCAAACAGAATTTATCTTTATTAAATGAATAGTCTGAGGAATGATTACTGCCACCTTAAAGACAGTTTTGATGGAAAGTAGTAATATTTTATGGCCCAAATGAGAATGACGAAGATATATCATCTTGAATTATATTGAACATTTAACAAGTATACACCCCAAATGTAGTTTTGTAGGTTTTTTTCAAACTTTTAACTAACCCGGGTAGTTCTGGGTCTGCACCGTACACATACCAACTTTAATATGAAGGGCATTATCAAATTTAATTACGAGTTCATTTCAAATGGTATGACTACCCTGTATGTGACTCTTTCACTATTAATTCAAATAAAAATTGTAACGTTAATTTTTTTTCTTGAAATTGGTGTAATTTAGTATTTAGTAAAAAAGTATTTTTTTATACAAACTGTATAACTTAATTACCTTGAAGTAATTTACAGGATAGTGTACACTTTCTTTTGGAATTAAATCTGACCTTTGTAAAGAAAATGTTGGAGAATACTGTAACCGAATGCAGCGTTGTCAGTAAAACATAGGGGCCAAAGGACTGCCAGGTTTTCTTAAATTTGCCCCAGTAAAACCTCTGGGCACTCGTTAAAATTGAACTTGAAGTGTTTTATATGATAGTGTACACTTTCTTTTGGAATTAAATCTGACCTTAGTAAAGAAAATGTTGCAGAATATTGGAACTGAACGCAGCGTTGTCTGTACGATGTAGGGGCCAAAGGACTGCCAGGTTTTGTTAAATTTGACCCAGTAAAACCTCTGGGCACTCGTTAAAATGAAATCCGCTGATAAAATGTATTTTTTTAAATCTACTTTGTTGGTATTTTGTATCTTTATGTTTGTTGCCGTACGGAAGTAAATTGTTTGTTGAGGATGGTCTACATTGAGTTTGGCAAAAACCTATTTTAGTTGAAGGAATGATTAAAATATTGAGAAATATTTGGACAACCTCTGATAATCTGCCTGTACCAANACCCAAAGCAACGTTGTCAGTACGACATGGGAGCCAAAGGACTGTCAGGTTTTGTTAAATTTGACCCAGTAAAACCTCTGGGCACTCGTTAAAATTTAACTTAAAGTGTTTTACATAATAGTGTACACTTTCTTTTGGAATTAAATCTGACCTTTGTAAAGAAAATGTTGCAGAATATTGGAACTGAACGCAGCGTTGTCTGTACGATGTAGGGGACAAAGGACTGCCAGGTTTTGTTAAATTTGACCCAGTAAAACCTCTGGGCACTCGTTAAAATGAAATCCGCTGATAAAATGTATTTTTTTAAATCTACTTTGTTGGTATTTTGTATCTTTATGTTTGTTGCCGTACGGAAGTAAATTGTTTGTTGAGGATGGTCTACATTGAGTTTGGCAAAAACCTATTTTAGTTGATGGAATGATTAAAATATTCAGAAATATTTGGACAACCTCTGATAATCTGCCTGTACCAAACGTTAATTTTGACCCTGATAATGGATTTTAATATCATCATTTAATTATAAATGATAATTAAGGCTGACATTCGAGACTAATGTGAAATGTAATGTTTTTTAACTACAAAAGGCCAGCATTCTCGAAGCAAAACCTTTGAATGTTTTGTAAGGTTAAAAGGCACATTCCCATTGGGTTACAGTGCAACGGTCATTCTCGGTGTCAGACTAAAAGTACAATTTTCTTCAACAGGTTTATATCTTTCTTGAAAAGGAAACAACTTGGTTACTTTTGCTTTAGGGAAATCAACGACTAAGTCCCTTTTCTCCAGCTTGTAAAGCTAAATTAAGAAAATGGTTCGTTGGCCCTGTTGGGACCAGAGTACCAATTAAGTGTACTATCAGCTACGATCATAACGCAATGCACAATAATAGAACTGCTTTTTAAATGTTGAAAGTAATAAGCTGTTCCAACTACTAACCTTAAGCTTTCAAGAGAACATCGCATGGTGTAACTCTAAAGGGCAACGAATTACTCACATATTAAATAAGGGAAAGTGATACGTCAGCCTTGTTTGGACTCGAGTGCCTCTAAAGGGACGTATCAGCTTCAATCATGAACGTAATGCACAATAATACAAATGCTTTTTAAATGCTAAAGCTAATAAGATGTCACAATCACTAACCATAAGCGTCCTTAGAGGACAACGTCAGATGTAATTTTTAAACTCTAATGGTTGACCTTTTTGTTTTGGTGAAGTCAAACTCCGAAAGACCAACCACAATCTTCAACCAGGGAAAGATGACTGGAAATGTGTTTTCGAAATTTAAAGTTAAGATGACAATCCAGTAAAAGTATGAAGTGGACTTGTGTTTGCAAGATTTATTAAGGCATTTATGTAGATTTGTATTGCTTTTTTACTCTTCAACCTGAAGAAGTCATGGAACCAGAAAAGGGAGCCATGGCTATTGCAAGCGAGATTGGCTTTGAAAACGAGGTTTTTCAAAACGTAAACATCCTGGGAAGGAGAGAAAGATCAGACAAAAGGCACAATTTTTGTTGGATTGACATAATGTAATTAAGTAAAGACTTACATGGGGAAAGAACTTTTAAAAAACTTCATTTTGAGTAGGGTACGTAGTTTTTAAATGACCCCTAATTGAGATTGGCTGTTAGATTCTGTGACGCACAAACTGAAATTCCATTTTAATTGTGTAAGCATTTTGTTTAATGCCTGTTAATTTCTTTTCTTCCTTTTCCTGTTTTTGCAAGATAAGATATATTAATTTAATCCTGTGCAGTATGGCCGTTATAAGTTTATACTATACATTTCAGATCCAACAAAATTTAGACGCGTTGTATGCATACCCTTACAATAAGTAAAATCATTTTAACCCATTTATTCCCGTACTTGTCACTCTGGTTGCTCAGTTAGGAACTTGGAAGAGAGGACACAATTTCTTTGAATTGCAGGATTTTGCAGAGTAAGATCCGACTGAAAGCTTGATCGTCAGTAGAGTATAACAAATTGTAAACGTATATTTGTTAGCGATTAGGACGTGAACTGATTGAGTATATTTGTAATTTTCAGTATACCTGATATAAATTTAATATATTTTATGCTCTATTGCATTATTTTTGCTACTATATAATGAATTGAATTCGGGGGATGCAGTGTGTTGTTTAACAATATTTTGTGCGAGCTTCTATGAAACTACAACGAAAATCCATTTCATTGGTATTTTTTCACGAAAAAAATGTTTCATGTTATTTCGTCAACTAAAATTTTTATTTTGAAAATATTTGTTTGATTGTATTTGTACGGCGAGCAATTAGTTATTAAATACGTGCATTTTGCTTAAAAATTGATGAGCGTATCTTTTATGGCTTCATCTACGCCTCTTTACTTTAGCCCTCTATGATCCTTTGCTTATACAGCCTAAGCTTTCCTCGGATTTTTATTTTTATCACCAGTGGAAATTTTGCAGCAATTCAATTTCTGTCGTAGTATAGAGGGTAAAATCAACCTTAACAGTTTCCACGAGGGACATGAAAGGAATGCTTTGGTACTGAACAAATTGTATTAACGTGCATTTGAATTTGAATTTTACAGAGAAGGATTTTGAGGGGCTGTGGCTTAAAGGTTAGTACATTTGCACCGTAATCAAAGGTTTTCAGGTTTAATTTCCTGAGCGGGCGAGGAGAATTTGAAACTTTACAAAAGAAAAAGCCATTGGTTGGCGTCAGGAAGTGCATCTGGCCAAGAAACTGCAAAAAACATCCCTCTGAAAGGCACCGTCTGAGCCCCAATTGCTGGGGAGAAATGACGTTAAAACTACAAAAGAAAACAAAACAAAAAGGAAAAAAGACAGAGAAGGATTTCATTGTATGGTGTTTGGCTGAATAGAATAGGGACTTACTTGGTGTGCCGTGCTTTTTGGGGTTTTTGAAAATCTTGGCTGAGTACAGTTCTTCAATCTAGGACTGGAATGGATGTTTTCGGTAGTTAAATTAGACTGTTTTTGCATAAATAACATCCACCTTACTCCTTGGGTAAGAATTGGTGAGGAACATTGAGAGGGTATTCTCAATGTCCAAAGACGTAGGACTGTTGGACCCCGAGGTGCTACTTCGATACCAGACTGAGTCAACTTGTTTTTTCCAGATATGCTTCATCCTGCATTTATCAAAAATTTCAAAATTTCAATATCATAGGTTTATTTGCTATCGTTGTTAATAAAAGTTGATTGGTTCATGTTTTGTCAGGGAATGTGTTACAGGATATTTGACTAGGCGTATTAACTCTTGGATCAATTATATTTACAACCATACTCATGGGATTGCTATCTAGCCCCATCAATCTTCCCTTACTACTTGTAACATCATGACATATTTTTTGTTACGTGCACAGTTACCTGTAAACATTGTGAAGTTTTTCCTTCGTCCTCTTCTAATCTCCTTTGGCATGCCCTGGAATATCGAATGCCTGCTATACCCATCCCTGGTAGGCCGTATCAAAACAACCGCGAGTTTTCATATCTGCTTTTAAGATAATTTTGAAAATTTGGGCGGTGGTTAATACAGTATAAGGCACTGTAGTTTCTTGTCGCCCAGTACATTAGAAGAAACTTAAAAAGAAGATGAGCAGCGGTTTGGACTAATAGTACAATCTTGCTGCGTTTCCACGTTTTACGTGTGTCAAGAATCAAACAGATCCCTTCGTAATTTTTACATACATACATACATACATACATACATACATACATACATACATACATACATACATACATACATACATACATACATACATACATACATACATGATGATTGCTCCGTCTTGTCAGACAAGTGCCATTCCTTCATTTCTTTCTTCTACCTGCTCTTTTCGCTCTTGAGAGAACTGTAAGTGACTCGCACGGTTTGTGGCAGACGTGGCATTCCAAGTGATCCCTCGGGGTGGCAACAGTGGGATATTCATCTTCATGAATCCTCAGGTCCTCGGGTTTCGCCTGAGTCTACCGGACGATTTGGAGATTTGGGGGCACGATGTACATGAGTAAATGGAAGATTTAGAAGTAGT
>RDPX01000052.1:1346769-1376645 GCA_003991215.1 Morbakka virulenta | reverse complement strand
ATATGTTAAATAGCTTACCTTTCTTTGCTGAGGATGGCTTGGTAAAAAAATTCATGATTGAGCCTCTACCTGGCTTCTTTGCATTTACTTTCCACTGTGATATGAGTTTTTGTGCTTCAGATTTTATTGAAACATTGTCTTTTCCTTTCTTTATTTCGCGCCATAGATTTGAACATTCTATCTGTGCTTGTTTCCCATTAACACAGACGTGAGTTTGCTTAAATGCTGTCAAAAATTTGTCAAATAAATCTTTCATATCAATTTTTTTATCAGTCATGCTTGTTTCTCTGCGACAAGCAGCGTTGTCAAAGAATTTATTCAACTTTATATTAAACACGCGAGATGATTTTAGTGATAACAAAAGAAAATTACGTAACGTAAAGAATTTTATTCAAAACAACAGATACAGTATAATCAGCGACATGAGAGTTCGCAGCAGTTTCTCTTCTTTTCTATTCAATTTAGAGTGATTTCTCGTAGATGTTATTACAATATAATGTAATGATTCACCCTGTCTATTATATAAATAAATGTTAAAAACCGTGCTTTTTAAATTTTTTTGATGTTACGTAACGTAGTCAGCTTGACACCCCCTACCCCTCGAAATTTTCGTAACGGTTAATCACGAAAAAAAGACCCCCCCACCCCCTTACCGTTACGTACTTTTTGAATTATCCCTAACTAAATACAACCTGTAACAAAGTTTGCGACCCTCCTTACTGTCTTGTTGTGCCTTTGATTATTGATAATTATCAATTGCTGATCGGTGGTGAAAAGCCACCATTATAACAACCTTCTCTACATCTCTCAAATAAAAAGGTATATCAATGATGTTGACGAATAGAAGAGAAGAACTGGATGCTACAATAATGTAGAAGAAATGGGTGTCCAAATGACATTTGTCTGAAAAAGTTTATCTCCTTGCTTCTTTTTCCATCTTTAAGAAATCAACAACTTCATCACGCCCTTCGCTTAGGGAGACCAACGAGGGAGCCGGCCCTTCCACGAACAAGGAGCCTACAGTAAAGGTTTCTGTAGTGTCCATTGCTTGTGTCTCACTGGTTGTTGATCGAAAACATTTTTTGCGCTTTAAAACGCAAGTTATATAAACATATCTCTGCGAGATATGTTCATATAACTTGCTGATTCTGTAACTTCAAATTTGTTGCCGTGAAAAATAATATGGACAGTACGGCCACTCTGAAAAGATCATGGTTATTGTAGGCCTAGTTTTAATGACCAAATCAGATAAATGGAATACAAAATCTCATTAATTCTACAAAGGCTATATTTTATTGGTTGAAAGCGAAATTGACAAAGGTGCATCTTTCATGGAGATAAAATATGGAAGTCTCCAAAGAAAGAAAGGCGCAGGAGAGACAGCAAAAGCGTGACAGCTCACTGCTTCAATCAATAATTGTTGATTGAAGCATAGTTTTTACTCGTCGGTTTGAACAACAATAGACGTGAGTTAATTAGGCTAGTAGATTGCAAAATTTCAACACCAATACGACCCAAGCTATCTTATTTCAAACAAAGTACCCATTGTGTTTGAGCCATAGGTTTGACTATATTTCTGAATAAGGACCTTTAGTTGGAGTTGATATGCAATGGTTAATGAAAAGTTGATACTATTGTTTATTATTATCATTTCCAGGCCAATGCAATGGCTACAACCAGAAGATGCTGCAAAGGTAAGCCCAAAACCTCTCTCCTCTGAGGTGAATACACCATAGTTTCAAACAGAAAACCAGTCACCAATTTTGTAAAGCCTGGATACCATACTTACTTTGGGATGAAACTTAGTGACCAAGAAAAACCCTGGACACCATACATGGCCTGCGAGACTTGTACCTTGGATCTTCGTAAGTGAACAAATGTCAAAAAGACTTGCCTGAAATTTTGAATTCCAATGGTTTGGTGGGAACCCGCAAATAATCACACCAACTGCTGTTTCTGTGCTATCAATGCAAGTGAGATAAACAGGAAGAAACAAAACAGTCTTAAGTATCCTGATCTGCAATCACCACGTCTCCCTGAAGTGAAGTGTTTAGATATTCCTGTACCTGTCTTCCAAGAGCTCCCTACAGTCAGTGATTAAGATCCATCTAGTGTTGAAGAAGATGAGCTAATTCTTGACCATGATGCTTCACATCCCTTTTCTTAGACGGAACTCAATAATCTAGTTTGAGATCTCAACTTGTCACAGTTTTCTGCCAAGCTTCTGGCTTCCAGACTAAGAAACGGAAAGTTGGTATCTTCAACGGTGCTCAAATCCGTCAGCTCATCAGAAACCAAATTTCTAGATAAATGTGGTGGAGCTGAAAGCATGCAAGACTTTTGTTCTGGTGGTGAGGAAGTTTCTCAGAAATAATAAGGCCAGCAATCACTGAGCACTTAACAACAATGTGATCTTTGCCTTTGAGAACCTGGGGTGCACTTTGAGCATCAAAATGCACTACTTGTTATCCCACACGGATCGCTTTCTGGGGAATCTTGGATCCATGAGCAATGAACAAGGTGTCTGGTTTCATCAGGACATTAAGGAGATGGAAACCAGATTACAGGGACATTGGGATGGAGCCATGATTGCTGAGTACTGCTGGTCTCTGAAAAAAGATACCCCTTATGCAATTAGATAAACTTCAAATTACATGTATATTTATCTTTTTTAGTATTGCTTACAAGTGATAATGGCCCTAATCTCTATCTGCTTTAAAACAGCACTATTTTCTGGACAACATTCTTTATCTAATGTTGCCAATGAACAGATTTTTCTTTGTCAAAACAAACATAACTGTTCATTCTTTGAAAATGTCCCACATGTATGTTTAGATGCATATATATATAAAATATATATTTGTGTGTATGTGCATATTTGTAAGTTGGTACTTTAATACTCTAGCTCTTAATACTGAACTGGTCAATACAATACCAAAGGCCCAAAAGAGTGATGACTAAAGTAAAGCTTGTTTTGTTCCTAATAAATAGCTACAGAAGTCATTGGTGCATTTCGTCACTTTTGATTCAATATTTTTTTAAATGCCTTAATATATATATATATATATATATATATATATATATATATATATATATATATATATATATATATATATATATATATATATATATAATATTTCTTAAATCTCTTGCAGAAAGAATGAATGACTCATTAATTTATAAAAATATATCAAATAAAGGTATGTAAAGTTGATGGTTAGTCAACATAAACAAATCCAAAAAACTCCATATAATATCCTTCCATTAATGAGCCAGGAACATAAGTTTGCCATTAGGTGCAGTGCCTTGTTCAGAACTACTAGGGCAAGTCATAAAGTAATGCAATTTTCTTTACTTCAGCCAAAGTTTTCAATAAAAATGCCTGATTTTTTTTGTGCAAATTTAAATGATTATATCATTCATGTGAAAAGGGAATGCTGAGATTGATATGTGGAAAAAGACTTGGTGAAAGAAAAAGTAAAAAAGACTTGATGGGTTTGACTGGATTAAAGTATGGAATTGATGATGTTGTGAGAGAGGGCTGTCTGAGAAGGTATGGGCATGTATTGAGAAAAGAAGACAATGAAGGTGTAAAGAGAGCAATGCTGTTTGAAGTTGAAGGCAGAAGAGGGCGAGGAAAACCACCAATGAGATGGAGAGATAAGATGGAAAAAGATGCTGGAAAGATTGGCCTTAAAAAAGAAGATGCAAAGGATAGAACAAGATGGAAAACAAAGATTGGTCGAAAGTCGGTAACCCAATGACAGTTGGAAAAGTGCCAACTATAAACAATGGATGGATGGATTTATGTTCTGAAATATATATTGCTTCCTTTTTTCCAGTTTTTAGACTTGTAAGAAGAATTTTAAATGGCTGCCCTCTACAGTTACGTCAGAAACAAAGAGCAGTGATTGAATTTCTTGTTGCTGAGGAAGAAACCCCTGTGAACATTCACAGACAATTACAAAATGTGTATAAGAGCAACACTTTGGTTTGTAGCAATGTATGGAGGTGGGTCCATCACCTGAATGATGAAAAAAAGGTGGGAACTGTGAGCGTAGCTGATAGAACACATGCTGGCCAGCCATCTTCCTCAACATGGCAACTGTCTTTTGGGATGCTCAGGGTGTCATTCTGATTGATTTCCTGCCAAGAGTGTGAACAAACAACTCTGAGGCACACATTGAGACCCTAAAGAAGCTCAAAGCATGAATCCAATGAGTGAAGCCCAACTTACCAATCAACAAAGTCCTCCTTCTCAATGATAATACCAGACCACACACAAGCATCGGGACAAGAGAGAAAATTGCTTCATTCAGGGTGGACAACTTTGCTGCATCCCCCATACACACCAGATTTAGCACCTTCAGACTATCATCTGTTTGGCACATGAAAGAGGGTTTGAGAGGCAAATGCTATTCCAGTGACAAGGAAGTGAAAACTGAAGTGAAGAAGTGGCTCAAAGAACAGTCAATAGAGTTTTACAAGTCAGGCATACATGCTTTCATTCGAAGGTGGAACATTGTTGTTGAAAGAGATGGTGATTATGTTGAAAAGTAGTATTGTAATGCACAGACTTCCAGCTCCATTTTCATATTGGATTCATGTCCGTGGGTTGGTAAATAAATATGGAAAAAAGAAAATTGTATTACCTTTTGACTCCCCCTCATATTAAGTGATTGTATCAAAGATCTTTAACTATAAAAGGCCCTAAAAAGACATTTTTCAGCTATAATGCTGTCCTGCACAGCCAATTTATCATAAATATACTAATCAAGGTGGATAATTGGTAATATTTACTGATGCCTGTTGACTAAGCATGTGGCTGTTCTACAAAATGTTTTCCTACAGCAAATTCTTGAGGACCCGTGGCTTAATGGTTAGGTCAACTGCACCATAACCAAGAGGTTCCGGGTTCAATTCCCCGAGCTGGTGACTTTGGAACTTCACAAAAGAAAAAGCTATTGATTGACATCAGGAAGGGCAACTGGACCAGAAATTCCTCACTGCCAAAACAAAGTCCCTATAATGAAGGGCACTGTCCAAGCCCCAGTCACTGGGGGAAATGACATTAAAACCAAAAAAATTCTTGCTTAATTAAAAGAAATAAAATAAAAATGTAGCTTTCCTAATCCATTCACTTAACCACCAATTTTTTATATTACTACAATTAAAAATAGTCATATTTGCAGTAATTTTTGCATGTAACATGTATAGGCTTGATAAGCTAAGTTTGTAAAGAAGTAGGACAAAAGTACTGGTTACTGAGATAATTTTACTGTATTGTGGGTAAAACTAACAAGCTACTTTTATTCCCACAACCAAGTACAGTAAACTCTGAAATCAGCAAACTATTTAGACGCTGAACATGAGCTCTTAACAAATGCTTGAAAATATCTATCACAGCATAGAGTGTGGTTTCTCTAAAGTAAGTTCTGGGTACCATGTCCATCAAAGAAAACAAAACCTTCAAAATTTAAAGAGGTGGGGCAAAATTTCATGTCAATCAATATGGCAAAACTGCAAGGATCATCCTTTGCATGGAATATCCTTCAGGAGTATCAAAACATGTCTTAACCATGGTAAAGATAGAAGAACAAATGTAAGAAAGAAAGACAATGAATGAAGTTGTCCAGCCTGGTAAGTTCACTTGAAATAGTAAACCAAGCACAAATTATTTTGTTTCGATGAACTGAATCCATTAGAATCATGACTGTCAAAGCTAAACAGAATGGCACCTCATGACAATGGTCCATAAGTCTCACACCTGATTTCAAAACCCTGTTCAGATGACTCAAATTTGAAAATATGCATGATGACCATAAAGTCCCAAGTGTCATTTCAGAAAGTTGGTTCAAATGGTCTGTTTATATCACACATGTATTTGCTTATTGAAAATCAGTCCAGTGAAACAATCTAAAGAATTATCAGAAATAATAAGAGGTGCCTATAAACACCAATTACTTACTTGCAGGAAGACCATAAATTAAACGTTAACATAGGAAAAGCTCATTAACTTTCTACAGCACTTGAGGTAAAACAAATGAGTGAAACAAGTGGAGAAAGGAAAAAAATCATGAGTACCACTGGTGAAGGCAGGTCCATTCACAACACCTAATAAAAAAACTACCAACTCTAATAAGAGTCAATTCAGGCCTACTGTTGGATGATGATTTAAGGTTGTGAGTCACCAGAGTTATAAAGAAAAATTTCAAACTAAGTTGTCTGCTTAATAAAAACCTAGCTTAAAACAAAAACCAATAAATGCTACTATTGCTTAATCAACAAAATGTAGTAAATTTATAACCAGTATTTTCTCTTTTTTCTACTAAAGTGCTCAATATATGCAAAATAAAGCAAATATATGGAGTTGATAAATATAATTACCATATTTATTTTATGTATATATATACATCTTATACTATATGTTGTATATTACATTACTGTATGTCACACTCCAAATAATGGGTCAATAAAGTTAAGAGAATATTGGATTATGGAAAAAAAAGGTATTTCTGCTTTGGATATCTGGCAAAGTAGTTAATACAAAAAAGGGCCATCAAACTGTCTCAAATGAGGAGTAACAGATGCCACTGGCTAGAAAATTTTAACTTTTAAAGAATAAACAAAACTTTATTTGTTTATTCTGGTGTCAGTTTCTTGACTTAAAATCTGTAGTAACTGCACATGCACATTAACTCAATCTCTGTTAAAGATTTAAGCACTATTATTTGAGAATGGAGTATTTTCTCTCACTTTAATATTTCACAAGTTAGTTTCATACTTGCCTCTTTATATGAATTCATAATTATTAACATAATTAAAGTTAAATGTCCTAAACTACTAACAGTGAAATCCTGATGGTTCCTTCATCTCTTCCTGTATAGTTGATTCTATCTGTGCATTGTCAATGCCAATTTCAACTCAACTTCATACAACTTGATATATTCTTAATTTTTTATGGCAACTTTAATATCCATTTCATATTTAAATAAAACAATCATTAACTTCCATCAGTCCTCACTTTTTTTTAAAAAGTAAAGCATATATGAATATCTGCATAACTAATCTGCCATGCATCTGAACATGTTTCAACTGAAACACTGATTTTCTAACAACTTGTGAATTTATTGTATGGTGTTCTTGAAGAACTTGTAGATTTTAAAAATTAAAAATACTGTATCAGACATAGCTTACAATATTTTCTATTGTATTGTGCATTTATTACCAACAGTACTGTTACACAAAAATCTGTCTTCATTTGTTTCTAAAAGTTCTCGATATGTTGATAATTGCTCTGCCCTGGTTAATACACAATTAATTTCTTCTTTTAAATATTGCTTCATAGGTTCTGATTTTGTTTTTCTTAGCAATGAAAGAAAAATATCTAGACTTCTCTCATACTCCTTTAAGGCAAGACCATATTCTCTTTTATTGTCATAGTCTTCTCCAGTCTCTTTGTGATGAATAGCCTCCTCGAGAATTGGGTGATCTGCAATAAAAGCAGATTTATTTGTTTGCTTTGCTACTACAAGTTCTCCATCTTTCTTTACGGATTTTTTAAGCTGTTCTGCTCTATTTATATACTGTTTTACTTTCCCTCTTATCGCTTCTTTATTAGCTTCACGCTTCTCGTATTCGATTGCTGGAAGAAAATAGTCTAACGATGCACAGTAGTATGTCAGTGCTTCTTTTTGGTTACCCTCACTGTCATACTTAATGGCTGATGTTACTAGTGCAACAGCTTTATCAATGCAGTGACTTGATGGTGCATGTTGAAGGTCAATAAATGGGTGTTCGAAAAATGCATCGAAAGAAATTCGTTCTTGAGGGTCACGTTGAAGAAGTCCAGTTAAGAGACCACGGCATTCGGGTGTTATTGGCGGCTGATCTGGTATAATAACAGGGTCCTTGGAAAGTATTTTAAGTTCAAGCTCCTCAAAACTCTGCGAAGCAAATGGTGCATACCCAAATAATGCTTCATGGAGAATGCAACCAACTGACCAAAGGTCAACCGAAGCATCATAAGTATCTGAGAGAAACATCTCTACTGCCATGTACAAAGGGGAGCCTCTCAGATTATCTCTTCCCTCTTTTCCAAGCAGATGTTGAGCAAAACCGAAGTCTGCTACTTTTAACACTGGATTCTCTTTGGACTCAAGAAGTAAGTTTTGTGGCTTTAAATCCATATGTACAATGTTCTGTGAATGCAAAAACTGTAGAGCTAAGCCTAATTGTCGTAAAAACTTTCTTGTCACACGCTCTGGGAGCCTTTTGTATCGAGCTATGTAAGTAGAGAGGTCTCCACCAATACAGTATTCTAAAATCAAGAATACATTATCTTTATCCCACTGAAAATCTTTTAATTTAACAACATTTTCATGGTCAATCCCTTTTAAGATTTCAATCTCACGTAACAAATTCTCGGTTGTCGATTTACTTAGGCTCTGTTTGGAAATGCATTTTACAGCAACAACTTCTCTAGTACGACCTTTGCGAAAGCCCTTATACACAGTTGCATATGTACCTTGCCCAAGTTTTTCACTAAGTACAAAATCTTTCATCCTAGGTGGACCAACTCGTATTCCACTCGTTGGCCTCCTGCATGAACCAGATGACGCCATCTTCTCACAAGGTCAACAAAATAACGACTTTTCAATGAGCCCTTTTCGTCTGTTGTTGGTGTTGTTTTTCTTCCCCAACCCTTCTATCCCACGTTGGCATGAACAAGGGCACAACGATGGATTTATTTTCAATTTTCTCTTTGCTTGCTGGTAATTCAGATGGGACAAATATACCTGGATTTTCATGCGACTGCTTTGAGATCCCATTTTTTGTAGTTCTCTGAGCAAGATGATTGTGCTTTTGTTAGCCTTACTTCTTCTTCTTCTTCTTCTTCTTCTTCTTTATCTTTCAACTATATCCGGTTCGGGGTCGCCACAGCAAATCAGCCGTCTCCAGCCTTTTCTGTTGGACACAACAGCATCCCTCGCATCAACAGCCTTCATATCTCTGTGATGAAGATACAGTACCGTGGTGACCCAGTCAACTCGACTGAAAGATACCTACCTTAGCAATATTCCCAACCCTTTATTACCGTTAAACGATGACGTCCTTACAAAATATACAAATGATTAAAAAAAACTGAACCTCCGAAAAAATGAAACCATTCTTAACCTATACTGTAGGTAGGAAGAACTTACACGGCAATGGTGCTGATAATGTTAACTTATTATGGTAATCCGCATTTTGTTACTACAAAGACGCAGGATAACAAGCATGAGTCATTCGAAAAAACGAGATTGCTGCTGTACAAGAGCGATCAATACTCATTGTGAACATATTCAAACCAAATGCCTGCGTAGCAGTAAAAATGTTTACATGGAAATACTGCCAGAATCTTTCATAATTATTTTTCATCAAAACTTATAACAGAAACACTAGAAAGAAAGGATGTATGAAAGAAATCCCTGTAACACATTTTGGATTTTTGAGAAACTCATTTTCCTATTCGGGAGATAAGACTTTTGATCTTTTCATGATCTGTCTATAGATACACACACACACACACACACACACACACACACACACACACACACACACGCACACACACACATATATATATATATATATATATATATATATTTATTTATTTATTTGTTGTAGAAATAACATTATATTTTATTTAATTTTGTGTTTACTATTTTTACCAATACTCCAGGTGACATATGACATCTTAAGGGTGTATTAAAGACACCTTTCGAACGAATTGAATGTCTTAAAGACGCCTGTGCTTAATACCAAGTGCTAATTTGGATCCATGTTCATCTTTTCAAATTTCGTTTCAGGGCTTTTTGGACAGCCCTCTCATTTATTTTGAAACGTTTTGCTTCTATTCGAAATTGACATTTGCTTTGCAGCCTCGTGCATCCACTCAAACTTTATTTTCTGGTTGTTTAATCTAACTACAATTTTGTTTCATTTTATTAAACATTTTTACATTTTATGATTTTATGCTATGAACAAATACATGATTTTAACATTTTTATTTTCTTATTTTTAAAACAAGGCCTTCATGATAGCCGTATTAGTACTGAGGGGTTATCCTGCATAAATACTTTGAAAATAAATAATTTCAAAAATATTGAAGCTAACGGACTTAGGGCGGAGTTATTTCACCACTGAAAATTGTGCTTCTAATTTAACTATTGCCGTAGGGATTGCCAGGAAATGTGGGTGTAACCAGAACTGCTGGACCCAGAGGACAAATGGTAAGGAGCATAACAACCTCGTCTTTGTTTCTTTTCTAGTGTAGCTTAGGCTTTAACCTTGACGAGAGAAGTTTGCTGGGAAAGCCTGTCAATTGTTCAGTACCCTATCTGCTCGACTGGAATGTTCTTTAATTTCTATTTCATTTTTCACTTATAAAACCAATTCTGCTGCTGTCAGCATTGAAGTAGTGAATGTGGACAGTTGCGTGCGAGTATACGTCGAAACGTTAGTCTTCCAAGTTGGAACTTTTTTCGACTGCATTTTTCTCCTCTTCCTTTTAATTTCGGTTATTTTCTGTATATGCGGAGATTATCAGGAGCTAAAGGAGAGTGAGAATCAGATGGACAACGTGGAGCAAAGGTTATTTAGTTATTTTGGATTTTAGAATTTCATATTTTTTTATTTAGATGTGGGCATTGCCGCAATTAAATAAGCTTTATTTATCTATCTACGACGCTGCATTTGACTTGGTTTTACGAATTTGTCAAGTCTTGGTAGAAACCTGCGGTGTATGTACTTTGTTTTCTGGTTTGTCAAAAAAAAAAGATATGGTCAGAATTTAAATTTTTCCTCTGGCCACTCCAAGTTAAGGTAACAATTTCTGTATCTGACTAGACGTAATATGAAAGTTGTTATTTCGTATACACCTACAATGATACAAGGATCTAATAATCGAATATCGAATAATATACGAATATTTCTATAAAATATATTCGATTTCGAATATTTTGTTTTCGTCGAATATCGAATACTTTTTTCGAATATTTAGAACTGTTCGAATACTTTTGACTATTTTCCATTATGCTCCTAATAGCATAGGCCTGCACTGACAGTTTTTGTAATTTTCTCCACAGTAACAAAGCAAAAAATCCTATCCTTTTCGAAGGAAGATTCTGGAGAGAACTGTGAACTCGGATGATGAATACATACACTATGGCACTATAATATGAGTTTATGACAAGGCCTAGGGGCCGCGGGTGTCTGGAACAATTATGTCCTACAAAAGGGTAGACTAGACTTTGTCGAAGAGTGGCCTTGCGTCACCTGTCTACGACCCACTCTGCGGCCAAGCCAGCCTCACCCTCACGTGGTACGGTCTGGGTAAGGGATCGCGAGATCCCTGAGCTAACGAGGCTCTGGCTAGGGGGTGACAGCCCGAAAACTGTCATACGGAGGATGAGCTCCCTAGTAAAGGTGCAGTGTGCATGGCCCACCGGCGTGTGGAAAAATCCCTGACCCTCACCAAGTGCTCACGCAGGTATT
Source organism: Morbakka virulenta (assembly GCA_003991215.1). Taxonomy (NCBI): domain Eukaryota; kingdom Metazoa; phylum Cnidaria; class Cubozoa; order Carybdeida; family Carukiidae; genus Morbakka; species Morbakka virulenta. The sequence continues at coordinate 1,365,110 of RDPX01000052.1, read as the reverse complement.
GAGTCAAAAATCCCCCAGCCATTGGTCAAATGGCCTCACTGCAAGGGCAAATGGCCATCTCCTGATAAGTGGGTGGTCGGTGTCACCAAGGGCATGCGACGGTAAAATATCCAGCTCTAATAAAAATGGAACGTACATTGTTCAGGATGCACAATTGGGGTAGGGTTTCTCCGTAAACGACGCGCGTGAGCCCCCGGCTGGCGTGAGAAGAGGACAAGGGGTACCGTGTCAACCACGGACACGGCCAAAGAAGTCAGTGGAAGAAAAGATCAGGATGGGAACGTGGAATGTTGTGAGTCTGATAGAATGAGGAATGGAGCTGGTTGACTGCATGAGAAGAAGGAGACTAAATATTTTGTGTGTGCAGCAAACAAGATGGAAAGGAAATGGAGGGAGGGAATTGGCTGATGGTTACAAGTTGCTGCATAGTGGAGAATCGGCTAGTCGGAACAGATTGGGGGTGATTCTGGATGCAGGCTTGAAGAATAAATTATAGAAATGATAAGAAGATCAGGCAGGCTGATGCAGGTCAAATTACTTCTAGGAAAAAGAGTCGTAAACATCTTATCCATATATGCGCCACAAGCTGGATGTAGTGAGGAGGAAAAGGATAAGTTCTGGGAACGTTTTGAAGGTCTACTATATGTTATATCGGGAAGAGAAAAGCTGGTAATTGGCGATGGCTTGAATGGGGATGTCGGCAGAGGCAAGGATGGCTATGACGGAGTACATGGGGGATTCGGGTATGGAAGAAGAAACGAGTAGGGTAAACGGATATTGGAAGTAGCTCAGAGTTTTCAACTGTACTGCGTGAGCACAACATTCAAGAAACGAGATGAACACCTCATTACAAATGATAGTGGCGGAAGGAGGTCACAGATTGATTACATCATGACAAGGCAAGATGACAAAAAAGAAATAAGAAACTGTGGGGTGATAAATGGCGAGGCCATAGTAAATCAGCACCGTTTGTTAGTAGTGGATTTGGGATGGAGGAGAGGTGCAAGAGCTAGGAGAATCGAGCGGCCCAAAATTAAAGTTTGGAAACTTAACAAAGAAAAAGCACGGTATAAGGAGATGGTACTAGAGAAGAGACAGGATGCACACCGGGATGTTGATGGCACATGGAGTGCAATAAAAGAGGCGATGATGGAAACAGTAGAAATTGTATGCGGAAGAACCAAGGGAGGAGAAAATGTCAAGAGAAATACATGGTGGTGGAATGATGAAGTGCAAAAAGCTGTGGAGGATAAAAAGAAGATGTTTAAAAGTTGGACAAATGACCCTACAGAAGAAAATGAAAGTAGATACAAAGAGACAAACAGAAAAGCTAAAAGAGAGGTAGCAAAAACAAAGTGGAATGCTTCCCAAGAATGGTATAAAAAGCTGGAGACCAAAGAAGGTGAGAGTTCCATCTATCGAATAGGGAAGACAAGGGCAAGAATGGAGAACGTTGGTAACTTTGGTGCAATCAAGGGTGGAAATGGAGAAATACTGTACGAAGAGAAGGAAATACAAAGGAGATGGAAGGAGTATTTTGAAACACTGATAAATGTAGAGAATCCAAGAGAACCTGTTGTGTTCTGCAACCCAACTGAAGGTCCTACATCATCTCTAACAGAGGAGCAAGTTAGAAGAGCCTTAGAAAGAATAAAAAATGGAAAAGCCAGTGGGCCATCAGAAGTGACAGTAGAGGTGATAAAAGCATCAGGAGAGGATGCAGTGACGTGAATGATGGAGCTGTGCAATAAACTCATGAATGAGGGAAGGATTCCAGAAGATTGGAGAGGTAGTTATATTGTCCCTATCTTCAAAGAGAAGGGACAACATGAAATGTGGGAACTACAGAAGGATAAAGTTAATGGAGCATGCAATGAAAGTTATGGAAAGGATAATTGAACATATACTTAGAGATATCATAGATATTGATGAAATGCAGTACAAAAAGGCATGACTGATGCGATCTTTATAATGGAACAACTACAGGAGAAGAAACTGGAGGGAATAGAAAACTTTACTGTGGATTTATAGATCTGGAGAAAGCCTACGATTGTGTGCCACGAGAGGTTGTCTTCTGGGCCTTGCGGAAGATGGGAGTACCAGAGAAGATGGTAAAGGTCATACAGGAAATGTACGAAGGAGCAAGAACCTCGATCAGATCAAAAGAGGGACAGTAGGGGCTTTTGACGTCAAGGTAGGACTCCATCAGGGTTCTGCACTGAGCCCATTTCTGTTTGTCACTGTGATGGATGTACTGACAAATGGGCTGCGAAACGAAGAAGCTTGGGAACTTCTCTTTGCTGACGATATAGCTGTCACTGCTGACACCGAAGCAAATCTGTAGGATATAATGGCAAGGTGACAAAGGACATTGGAGAGGCAAGGAATGAAAGTAAATGCAAAGAAGACGGAGGTGATGGGATGCTGGAAAGAAGGAGGAAGGATATTGGATATGAGAGATGCCAGTAGGGACTACCTGAAACAAGTGAAAAGTTTCAATTACTTAGGACCCACCATGGAAGAGACTAGGGTTTGTGAAAGAGAAGTAAAGGAAAGAATAAAAGCTGGTTGAAATAAGTGGAGAGAAGTGAAGGTCGTAGTCTGCGATAAAAGAATCCCCCGGCAGGTGAAAGTAAAGGTATATGAAACGATAATCAGACCAGTGCTGGTGTACGGAGGGGAAACCTGGGCCCTTAGAAAGAAGGAGGAGCTAATGCTTATGCGGACGGAAAGAGGATGCTGAGGTTGATTCTTGCAGTGTCGTTGTGGGAGAGATGCATAAACGAGGAAGTAGGGAAAGTGGCAGGAATAACATGCATTAGCACAAAGTTGAAGGAAGCAAGGTTGAGGTGATTTGTCCATGTAGGAAGAAGAGATAAAAGTTGTACAGTCCAGAGGGTACGGCGAGAACCAGTTAGAGGGAGGCGATCGATCGGAAGGCAGAGGCTGAGGTGGAGGCACATCCTGAAGAGGGACATGGAGAGCAGAGGACTGACAGAAGCAGATACAATGGACAGAGCTCGTTGGTGCCAACAACTACGTGCTACTGACCCCTGACGTTAGGGAAAACAGTAAATGGAAGAATAATAATATATGAGTTTATGACTAACCATATGAGCCTTAGGCTAACCAAACCTTTAGTCCTCGATATAGACCATTTCAACTATTCGCCACTTGTTTCAGCTTGATGCTAATGTAAACAAACCTATTGTGGCAACAATTGTTTCAAAACAAACCCATTGAGGCACCAAGTGTTTCAGTGTGACATCTGCTTGTCACTCATAAAACTTTGACTATTTAATTGGCATGTCTTTGAGCTTAAATCCTTGAATGCAAGGTCAAATTATACTAATTATTGGTCCATTTACCTAGCAATTTGCAGATCAACTAATTTCGAAGAGAGAAAAATTAGAAGTGTCTGACACCAGTCTATTTAAATTTCTTGGGACTTCAGTATACCGAAAACCACCTCTTTAAAACAAACCTTGTACGTTAATGTATTTCCTGGTTTCACAGCCAGAGATGACAAATTATTTTGTAAAAGTTGCAGCACAACAGTTTCAATGGTTACACGCTCGCAAGTTAAGCAACACGTTAACACTGCAAAACATGTGCAGTTGACGCAGCGAACCTCTTCCGGAACGCAATCAATTCAAGAACAACTTCTTCTCCCAAGTAGAAACAAAGATTTTTCTACGTCGCTTACTGAAATTCTCGTTGCAGCCGATATTCCTCTTAGTAAGGTGAATCACCCTCTCTTCAGATCTTTTTTCGAAGTGGACTGTAATCGTAAATTACCGGATGAAAGCACCCTACGAAAGAATTATATGCCGGATATATCTGATGAAAAGCTGTCGAAAATTTCGTGAACACTTACAAAGAAAATTCCCCCGGATTCAAATTGATGAGACAATAGATGCTTGTGGAAGGTTTGTGACTAATGTTGTTGTTGGTCCACCTGACATCCCCAAGGCTGTATACCTCCTCGACGTACATTTTTTAGAAGCAACGAATTACAATACAGTTGGCCATGCTGTAATTACGACATCAGATTTGCTTTACCAGAAGCGCGCTGACTTTTCAAGAGCTCTGCTCATTATCACCAATAGTGCAGCTTACATGAGGAAGATGGTCACTGGAATATCTTCGCTACTACCAAAGGTGTTTACATTGTGTTTAGCACACAATGTAAACCGTCTGTCCGAGAAGATTAGAGTTTCTTTCCCGAGAGTCGACACGTTGGTCAACTGCGGAAAGAAAGTTTTTCGGAAAGACCCTTCTAAGTAGAGGTTTTTCAAAGAGTGTAAGTCGGATATGCTACTACCACTACAGCCGGTTATCACGTGCTGGGGAACCTGGTTATCGACTGTACACTACTACGTTGAGCACTTAGATGACGTGAAGGAGATGATGGAGGCCTAAGACGATGATTCAGCAGCGACTGTGACAGCTAAATCAGTACTTCAGCACCGTGATCTAAAGCACGAGATAGCTTACATTTCAACACACTGTGGTTCCCAAACCGAGTGTTTTAACACACTTCAACAGCAAGATGAAGGATTGTACCCTCTCTGGTGTTGCTTCATACATTTTCATGGAGAAACTGTGGATCTCAGTACTCCAACGCAACATTGCCTTTCAGCAACTTATTCCAGTTATAAAGGTTCTACACTCCGACGCGCCAGATTTGGGCACAGAACATGATGAAAGCTATCTAAGTAGCTTGGCTGCTAACAAAATTGCAGCTTTCAAGTTCGCTCCCCTAACGCATGTAGATGTCGAGCGCAGCTTCTCTCGCTATAAGGCTGTATTGAGAGATAATCAGCGACGATTTTTGAAAATAATTTGAAGCAGTATTTTCTTTTGCTGTAATACCAACTAGTTGACTACTGGAATTGAACTTGTAATGCCCTTTTCTACTAGGTACGACTATTATCATTATGAGAAAACGTAAATGTAATTAGAGAAATAAGAAGAATGGAAAAATTTTGTTGCCATGGATATTCCTTCGTATTTGACGCCTCAATGCAATTATGTGGTGACGATGATGGAGTCTCCCGTCGCCACGATGGATGAGTCTCTCGACGCTGGTTTGCCCTTTCATGCAAATCGAGGCCGATCCGGGAAAGACATTACTTGCCGCATTTGGTGCACTCGAAGGTTCCGTTGGTCATCGGAGTGCGGGATTTCCTTGCTTGTCTCTTCAGCTTCACATCAGCAATGCGGTTATCTTCGAATTTTCGGACTGTTCAGTGGCACTGGCCCCGCTAAGAGGAACGGTGGAGGCAGTGTTCTTCCCATCTTGCTGAATTCATTTGGCACGTTTTCATTATGGATTTCAAGTTGTCTTTGTAACGTAGACGTGGATGTGCCTTTGGATGAGAGCCTTCTTTGAGCTGTCCAACAAACAGAACTTTGGGAATTCGGTCGTCGTTCATGCGTCGTACGTGTCTGGACCAGCGCAGCTGAGACTTCATATTCACAGCTTCAATACTTGCTATGTCGCACTTTTTTAAGACGTCTGTGTTGGTGACTCTGTCATGCCAGCGAATATTGCATATTCGACGAAGGCAGCGCATGTGAAATGTTTCAAGCTGGCGAATATGTTTCCTGTAGGGGGTCCACGTTTCACAGCAGTACAGCAGAGAGGCTAGGGCTGCGGATTTTGGCACACTGATTTTTGTCTCCAGTTTCACATCATGACTCTTCCATAGTCTGCGGGTGAGACGTCCGAAAGTTATGCTGGCTCCGAAAGTTATGCTGGCACTGATTTATCTCCTCGTCTAGCAAATTGTTATGTGTCATAACACTACCAAGATATCAAAAGTTGTTCACAGATGTGAGCGTGGTGCCTTCAATTTCGACTACAGGGCCCCGTCGAGAAACGCAAGGACAAAGTTGAAACATTATTTCTGTCTTCATCATTCGTCTGCAAACCTATTGTTTGGATATCTTCTAAACTGTGAGCAGAGAGTGCGCAGCCATCTGCAAACAACAGGTCTCTGACAAGGATGTCAGTCAGCTTTGTGCGAGCAGAAAAATGCCTGATGTTGAAGATTCCACCATCGCACCTTACGTGCAGGTAAACTCCAAGGTCCAAATTTCGAAATGCGTACTGGAGCATGATGGCAAAGATTATCCCAAAGAGAGTGAGAGCTAGGACGCACCCTTGTTTGGAAACATTAAATATGTCGAATGGTTCCGAAAAGGTTCCGTTGTCAAATACTTGTCCTTTCATGCCCTCGTGGAATGATCTAATGATGGCAATAAGCTTTGCTGGGCAGCCAATCGTATGGAAGATTTTCCGCAGGCCTTCTCTGCTAACCGTATCAAACGCCTTGGTAAGATCTGCGAAAACTGTGTAGAGAGGTTTGTTCTGCTCCAAACATTTCTCTTCAAGTTGTCTGAAGGCAAAGACCATATCAGCTGTGCCACGTCCGCTGCGAAAACCAAACTTATTCTGGGTAGACCTTATCGATGACGTGGGATGTAAGATGGTTCAAGATGACTCTCGCTAAAATCTTTGCAATTGATAATAGAGATGTTTGTTCCCGCTATACTTACGGCGCGCCTCGTGTATGGATTCTAAAATGTCTGAAATTTCAGCATCGTTCTTGTCGAACCAGTCTTGGTGTTTCCTTTCCACAAAGCGCAAGACCTCGGTTGCGGCTCTAAGGGTTATCTACCGAAAGTAGGTCCAGAGTTGTTCGATGTCCATGTTCTCGTCAGCTTGAGTATTGATTGATTGGAAGTCTGGAGTGTAATCGGTCTTGCAGGTCGTGTGCTTTATCATCACAAGCGAGCGCTTTGACGTTAATCTTTTCCACATGAGGTTAGCGCTGTCTCCTCGCAGGTGGCACAAGCTTCAGATTCATTTTACTTCTAAGAAGAAGATGGTCTGACAACCAACCGTTCTCATTGCACGTGTGATATTCACGTCCCTCTGTCACGCTGGCGTACGATGATATGGTTTAGTAGGTGCCAGTGTTTAGATCTAGGGTGTTCCCAGGTTGTCTTATGCTTGTTGACCTGCTGGAATAAGGTGTTGGTAATGCAAAAGTCATGAGTTGCGCTCATAGACAGCAAGAGATTTCCGTTTGCATTGCACTTGCCTAGGCCGTGCTGACCCAAAATCTTTGGCCACATAGTGTGGTCCGCCCCTACACGTGCATTAAAGTTGTCAAGTATGATCAACTTGTCCTTTTTTCTGTGTAGCCAAGATGACACTGTTGAGTTCTTTGTAGAATGCGTCTTTGTTTTCATCGGTGTGCGTCATGGTGGGTGCATAGGCGCTGATGATGGTTGCGTAGTCGGTTTTGTCTAGTTTTAGTCGTAGCACCATTATCGTCTCTGATATTCCTCGTGGGAGTGTCTCAAGGTTGCGTGCCAGTGGTGTGCAGATGGCAAAGCTTAAACCTGAAGTGCAAGGCACACCTTCAGGTTTACCTATCCAGAAGAAAGTGTTGGCCTGCGCCGAGTTCCTCTATGCTGGACTCCTCTTGCAGCCTTGTCTAGCTAAGAGCCGCTATGTCAACGCGGTAGTCACGAAGCTTGTGACCAATAATTACGGCTCTTCTTTCTTCCCGATCTTCGTTGTCTAGCAGGGTATGCACATTCCAAGATCCGAAGATAAGTCCGAGTTTCTTTCCAAATTTCTTACCGCAAGACTAGATGCCCGACTGGGAGCGGTAGCACAGTAGGGACAAGTAGGATAGGCGATGTTTGGGGCACTTTTTCTAGCCCCTTTCCCTGTCTGGGGTGAGCAGAGCTGCTTCTAAATAGGCCTGCTCAGCCACCAAAGGAGGATACGAACGGCCAATCTATCCCAGATATTAACCGAACGTCCGTCACCCTTGAGTCACCTACGTGCAGAGTCGTGGCTAAGAACTCCCAATAGCATCCTCTACCTGTCACCGCCACCACTATTTATCGCCATGGGGCTTGAGTTAGTCGAGACGACCTGCACACAAGTGGGTGAAAATTGTTTGTGCGGAGCAAGAACTACCCTTTCCACCAGGAGACCCGAACCACCGGTGCTAAAGATAGCCACATGGCAGTGAGAATACTGGCCACAGGTTTTACTTTGGAGTATATTTCACCTAGACGGGTTGCTAAAGAGCTGAGAGCCTCGTCTGCCCTTGGTGAAGAGGGGGTTACTTCCTTTATGGGGTTTGCTTGGTCCGCCATTAAAACCGTTGACCTCAGCTGTGGTTCGTCCGCTTTCTCTGCCGTTCAAGATTTCATGCACTAACGGGAAGCATTCCCGCAACAATCTAACGGCAAGCCGCCGGTTCCCCTCGCTTACTTTTGCACCACTGTCGAGTGGAGGTTTCGGGGTATGGCCGCCGGCGTGCATAACCGACTACTTGAAACCAAAAGTGAGAGTTGAGTATAGTGTTGTGAACCAGTGAAGCCATGCCCTACCAGCATTAGAGCATGCTACAGATGGGTTAATCAAAGGTGCTACCACTAACACACTACCCCATATACCCCGCAATTATGTACTACAGAGACAACTGCAGGTGGGTGGTTATATTAGGTATGTATTGGATGACATTAGCCCTGTTAGCCCTCGTTTCAACCACATTATTGGGGAATAAGTAGTTAAATATTCTCCCATATTTGTTGAATATATAGTATATGTAATAATTACTAAAAAATCAAATATTTCTCAAATATTTTCCTTCTAAAGTCGAATATTTTCGAATATTTTTCGTACGTTACTGAATAAATATCCGATCCTTGGTTATCGTTTATCAACTTACCTTGCTCTAATAGTAATTTTCGGTATTAATCATCCCAGGGACCGAAAGGACCCATTGGATTGGCAGGTCCGTGTGGAAGCCTGGGAGGACGGTAAGTAAACTTGTTAGTTCTGTTCGATGTGGCACGGCGCTTGCAAGTAAAGAAGTTGTATTTCGCCAATTAAACTGACGTGCATGTATATTTGTGATAGATGACAGCATCGATAAAAACTACTTTATTTTAAAAGATGCATCAAATTCCACACTTAAGAGTCATTTATCATTGTGTATTGATATTTTAACACGACTTTCCTCCTATTATTTTGGTATAGGCCACTCAGTGCCTGGACCAATGATGGGGTTAGTCCGAAATTGTTTGGTCATGAATGTGCCCAAGTAATACTTTAGTGTCTAAAAATACTTACTGAATCAGAAAAGTAGAAAACACTACTATAATATTTTTAGGAATGGACTAGTCTAGTTTTTATTTGATGAAATAAAAATATATATAGGGTTTTTTTATGAGATATCAAGCCGAGCCGAAACTATAAATTATGGAAACAGTTTGATACCAGAGAGTAAGAAAGCAGATTGAATTGGATGACATGGAGTTCCGATTCATAGGTGGAAGGAGAAAAACGGATACAGTCTTTGTAGTAAGGCAGCAGAAAAAGAAACACCTTGAAAGAAAGGAAGAACTCTTTTGCACTTTTATTGATTTGAAAATATGGCTAATGACCATATTTTACAAGAAGTGGTGCACTGGCGCCTTAGAACAAAAGGAAGACCAGAGCGGTTGACCCGGCTGTTTAGCACAATACGTGCCACACTTTCAAGCAATTGTGAGAACGTCATTTGAACCAACAGAGCCCTTTAATATCCAGGTGAGCCTTTTCCAGGAATCGGGTCTGAGTTTCCTTGTTTTGGAGAGTTACTGTTTGCTCATGATATTTTCATTATAACAGTGTGAAGAGGAGATGCAGGACAACTAGCTGAGGTGGCAAAAGTTTGGAATTCCAAAGTCTTAAATAAAGCACAGAGAAAAACCGAAGTGATGATCAGGAGCGGAGAAAGGTGAGTGTTCAACATGCAGACACCAATAACATCATACTGAAACGTCACAAATTTGAATATCTTGGAACATTACTCGGCGAGAAATTTGGATCGAAAGACGCATTTCCAGCAGGAATATCAGCAGCATGAAACAAGTGGAAGTAAGTAATCTGTGTTATGGCAGGTCGGAAGTGTCAAACAAACTCTAATTCAAAATCTACAAGACTATGGTGAGGCCAGATCTGACTTATTGCTCTGGTCTATGGATCATCAGACAGAAAATAAAAGGGTATTGGTAAAGTAAAAGAAGTATAAGGAAGAAACAATAAAGGAAATGACAACATCAAAGAAGAGCTACTCCTGGAAAAGACATCTTTTTGCTACCGACCTGTTTCCTTTTTGCGATTGTTGTCTTGCAACATTTTACATTTTTAAGATATCAACTATATAAGCAAAAATAATAATAATTACTAAACCACTAATGAAAACAAAAAAAACCCCACAAAAGCAACAAGACTGTTTGCTTTACATCATCATCATTATCATAATCATCTTCCTTCGACCAAGTGAGGTGGACTGAATATTCTTGGTTGGTCGTTTCTAAACATCACTGTCTGGCACCACTGCACCCGACTCCTCAATTTCGATATCAGTGTCTTTAAAATTTCCTTCAGGATATGTCATCCTTCTCAATATGTTTTACATTATGATTTCTTCATTTGTCATTGGTCAGGCGTTTTATTAACTGTAGAAATGCACCGGAAGCTTCAAAAATAAAAATAAGTATACTTATATCTCAATATAGAGTTAGAGTTAGATGGTTAACTAATAATATATTTTTAGTGGAAATGTACGCTACTTATTTGACACATTCAGCTTGGTGCCAATTTCTTTCTATACATTCTCTTTTTGTTTAGGTCTTCAAATGACCTTAAAAAGGTGTTCTATAGCACTGGATATGAGAGCATAACATATACTACAATGGTCAACGCAATTTTTAGGGTTTTGCAAGGTAAAGAGATTGTGGGGTGCTGACTTATTCTTATTCTCCTCCTGGTGCCTTATCCGATTCGGACATTGGTGATCATGGTTTTCCACTTTTCTCTGCCTCTAAATACCTTAAATAACTACGTGTTATTTAGATCTACACACTTGCTCAGGCTGCTGATGTAAGTTAGTTTTTGCTTTTCCCTACTGCGTTTCCCTTCTATTTTTCCAGTGAGCACTGCATTTTCCAATTCATCTTTGCGCACGACATGACCCAGAAATCTAAACTGTCTTTCTCGGATAGTCATCATCAATTCCCTCTTTACTCCTGCACTAATAAAAAATTCTTCATTTGTCACATGCTCAGTCCATGATATCTTTAGCGTCCTTCTGTAAAACCACATCTCTCCAGCCTTTATTCTCTTTTCCATTGTTGATGATATGGTCCAACACTCACTTCATGTAAGAGAATGCACACAGCACTTTAGCAGTCTAACCTTTGTCCTCATGCTCATTTTTCTATCTTTCAAGATTTTACCTGTCCTTTGAAAAGAATCTTTTGCCATGCCAATTCTCTTCTTAATCTCAGTGTCACATCTACCATCTGATGTTATCATGCTTCCTAAGTAATTAAACTGCTGACTACGAAAATTATATTCATTTTATTTTGTTAGCTCTAGTTTTTCTGATCGGCGATATGCCTCAAATGGAAAAATTTCTATCACTTGCCTTTTTTGTGCAAGCACGGTAAACTTTTCAGCAGATTTGGAAACCAAGCGTGCACTTGGTTTCACATACGGAAAGTGTTTTACAAAATACCAGGTCATACCGAGGTCACAGAAGTCTTTTGTCTGAGGTATTTTTGATGGTGTTAATTTGGGCTTTCATGTATTTGACATGGTCATTAAGTGTCAACTCGCACTTGGCAGCAGAATGCTTGTTTGCACATATCAATTTTCTTGTGATATCTGCATGATTTTTCCGGTGGACATGGAAATTTGCAATCACAACTCGGTTATAAAATATTTACTTGTACAGATCAATTTTCTCTTTTAACATATTTGATGACAGAGAGTTGATTTAGATCAGAAGATTTCATTCATGGTATCTGTATTTTGATGATGGATTCAGAGGGTAATTCAGACTATTCGCGTTATTTTTTAGTTGTATAGATAAATAATGAGATCAGAATCCTCCAAAAATTATCCTGTTGCTTTTATTACATTTTTAATGAAAACAAACCTGCAGACAACAACTGGTATGTCAAAGGTAATAAGCGAGTTGACCATCTGAACGAGACGTCAACCCAACAAGCTCAAGTAAGCACTAAAGTTTGAGGATATACTATTTTATTGCTTTTCCACAAAAGAAAAGTTTGTAATTTCCTCAAAAGCTTATACCTTTGGTACTTCCTTGTAGAATATATCTAATTTTATCAACTTCCAAGTAATGTTCAAATAATGGTACTTCACAGACCAACGAAAATGTTCGGGTTCTTGTAAATTATCGGGCAGAAAGGTGGCGCCAGTGGTCCCGCTTCTCGGGCAGGACATGAACTTTTCAGGTACATAAAAATGACACTAAAAAAAACAGAAAACGTATTTTCTGAAACTTTTATGGGGAAACTTCACTAACAGCCTCAGTTATTGTATTGTTATCTACAATAATTAGTCAGGAGGATAGTATGGAGAGAATCTACGACTGCTTTGATTCATCAAACCACCAACCAGACATTCTCAGAGCTTTTCATTTTTATGTTAGACACGGGAGGTATGGTACAGGTTAGAGTGCATGAAACAAGTGAAGGATTATGCAAACATTAAATGAAAAGAAACACCATTCCAGCTTCTTTCAACCTTTCATAAAAGCTAATTATAGATTTCTGAAGGACATCTTTTGATAGCATGCTTCAAAAGTTGGACCGTTACAACACGATAGAGAACCAGGTGACCCCTTATTTCAAACTCAAGTTGTTGACCCAAGAAAAAATTGGTAGGTTGAAAAACGGAGTGACAGAAGATTCTACTTGAAGGATATTTTAATTTGAATTCAAAAATGTACAATGTTGTTAAAAGATTAGTTAGAGACAAGTAAGAAAATATGTGAAAAGAATTAGAAAAATGTTTAGGGACTGGCAAAATGGGAAACTTCGCGGCCTAATAGCATTAACCCCTTCTACCTACTTTNTTGATAGCATGCTTCAAAAGTTGGACTGTTACAACACGATAGAGAACCAGGTGACCCCTTTTTTCAAACTCAAGTTGTTGACCCAAGAAAAAATTGGTAGGTTGAAAAACGGAGTGACAGAAGATTCTACTTGAAGGATATTTTAATTTGAATTCAAAAATGTACAATGTTGTTAGAGACAAGTAAGAAAATATGTGAAAAGAATTAGAGAAATTTTTAGGGACTGGCAAAATGTGCAACTTCGCGGCCTAATATCATTAACCCCTTCTACCTACTTTTAACCTCTGCTGATCCTTAATAACTCCTACTAAGACCTACTGGCCCTTTTAATCCCTGTTAGCCCTTATTATCTCTACTAATCTCTGATAGCCCCTACTAACCCATACTAAGCCTTTTAACCTCAAATCAGTTGTGCTATTTATTCTAACTTCTTCTGAACCTTACTAGCCCTTGCTAACCATTCTATCCCGTTCTAACCCCTATTTACATCCTGGTGCGTTAATCCATCTTATTCCATAAAGAAAATATGATCACAATGTGTATTTGGAAGGGTTTTTGACAGGCAAATGGCAGTTAGGTATGAAGAGCAGGATTTCCTGTTACCACTTTTCAAGGACTTTCCAGCGACGTATCGCACGTCAAAATACAGCAACTAGGAATTGAGAATATCCAGGATGGCATTAGTGTAATTATAATATAGGTGACAAACTGGAGAAATAGAACATATTAATGGAACTTGGCAGACAAATATAAAAGACCTAAGTCAGACTTATTGCAACCCAAAAGATAAGGATCCAATTGTAGCAGCAGGCTCTCTCAAAATAGGTTTGCATACTAACGGAAAAGCATAAAAGAAACCATAAAAAATATAATCGACGTTTAACTTAAAGTCAACAAATTGACGAAGCGTTATTTCTAAGAGAAAATGAATGTGCAATCGGCTAGCATCAGATTCACGCATTAAGGAAATAAGCCTATAAAACTATTTTAAACCACACCAATCGCAATTCCTCTAAAACACTACATGGAACAAATATTGTCCTACTTGCCACAATACAATTAACAGAATACCCTAAGCAACAAAGTTACCCATCAAAAACAACGAAAAAGTATTCAAAAGACTAAAAAATGAGAAAGCAGAACCTGTTACCCTTTACACCAAGGATAACCGCTCCACGCATTTTCAGCGGCCAAGACCTATTCCATTTCTTTTCTAGACAAAATTCAATAAAGAAACCTAGAGATTGACATGAAAAATTGTTGCCAAAACCATATTTGTACAGTCACTTGGATATAAATTGCAGCTCTTTCGAATATCGTCCATACAGAAGTATTAGAAAGCATTAAACATTTATTAAACCAATTTTTGCTTCTCCGGCAGCAGAGCACATCAAAACTTACCGTTTTCTTTTTCGACATTCCTACTAGTGGGTCATTTGTAATATTTCCTAAAGAAGAGAACTTTGACGAAGCTACAGCTATCTCAAGCCCTTAAAGGTAACAGCGATAAAAAAGAACATGCTACCACCATTACCTTGTTGATACGATCAACCGCCACAGTACTCCCGGAACACAAAACCCTTGAGTGAACTTCGAAATTCATAACAAAACAGCTGTCTACGAAACAATTGAATCGCGCTTCGAAACGGACAAATCAACGATGGCGTCAAGTGCCAATGGAGATCTAAAAGCCTACCTGAGTGACTCAATACACATTCCTTTCTATTTACCCAATTACCTCGATGCATCAAAGAAAAAGTGGAAGCATATGAGAAGTTCATCTCTAGCCTACACACAATTTACATGGATTTAATTATTGAGATTAAAGTAAACTTGTCTGCATAAAAATTAACCTAACAGTTAGATCCCTATGCTTTTTGGCAAGCAAGAAAATGTACTAGGCATGCGCTAACTGAAAACTAGAACAAGGCTGACGGGTGGTACATCATTACTTACAATACATTTTTAGGTGCTATTTCTAAGATTAACTACTCCTCAGCAAATTTTCAAGGCTCATCAAAAGGAGCAACTTGTTGGGATAAGTTCTCTACCTTAAAAAAAGTTTCAAAGAGACCTTTTGCAATTCCGTTCAGAGAACTTTCAAATTCACTCAAAGCAAAAAAGTTGTACAAAGAACCAAATTCAAAATGAGCAAAATCAATCTAGCCCATCAAGGAAGAACCCCTACTGCAAAGCAACTCACAGGTGCCAAATTTTGTATTGCAGAACATATTGAATCCTCTTTCCAATATGATATTTACAGAAACTACAATATCAAATCGCTAATAGCGCCAACACAATACCATTAATGTCATAAAATATTTTATGAAAAATATCCATTCCAGCATTCACAATGTTGCATTGGATCGTTTCCAAATGTTTCCAGTTAAAATTGAGTAGGAAATGTTACAACTGACCTCCGGTAAAGAGACACTACCTGCTCTGGATGGCATTTGTTTAGATTTTGGGATCCCAAAAATGCACAAGCCTGATTATGACCAGCCATCCAAGAGTACTGTCTCCCATTAATTTTTCAAGAAGAGAGACGTCAATGCATAACACCTTTTTTCTTAGCATCAACAAAACAAGGAAATCCAATCTTTTTTGACCTCTTGAAAAAGCTATAAAATCCAAAATCATTTATATGACTCACTTCACTGGCACCAGAACTGATATACTTTAAGCCTGGCGCCTCACACATCATACTTTACACATCATACATCACACAAAATTACACAGCCTAGCCAAACAAATCTACCCGAAATGTGCCACAACATTAGGTCACTTGAACAAGGTGGTGTCGTTCTATCAAACATCTTTATCCTGTACTCCATTTTAGCCAATTTGCGAATGTACACTACATATCATCATGTGAAAAAAGGGCTGAGGTTCCAGCAATTGTTACAGTCAAACAGTATTATATCATGGAGACATGCAGATTAGCTTAAACATGGCATAGAACAATAGCTGAAGTCCAGAAACAGAAATAACTCCTAGCCAATATATGTTCATTCCCAATATCATATCACGCGAACGGACGGGGTTGACAACCCACAGCAGCCATATTAAGATTCAGGATTCCACCGCTGCGTCTCCAACGAAACTGTTAGGAATTATATACTATAAAGCACACAGCATAAATGAAGAAGAAAGCAAACGCAAGCCAGAAACGATTTAAGAAATCAATGACTCGCCCAGCTGATCATGAACGTAAATGATAAACTGACAAGAGAAATTCTTAAACTGTTCAGATGTTACACTACTGAACAGTGGAGATATACTTATAACACTAAAGTGTTGAAAAATTGCCTAAGTATTGAATTGAACTAGATGCAACCAAAGAAAGAGATACCTAACGATAGACTGTCTTAGGAACTTTTTCAAAAGAATGTATGATGAGATATCTCCTTACAAATTGCTATTTTCACTGCAGCTCCCTGTTTTTTTTAGACTGGCGCTGGGATCTCGGTCGACTGTAAAATTCCCATAACTAAGATCACATATTGTAATAAAATATGACTACACAGACTGGAAAGGATTTTTAAGAAACATTTAATGAAAATTCACTCATTGTCTCAGATATTGCTTTTTCTCCTTACATTGGATTTTAGATTAATTATGCTTTGATATGTTATAAAAATGGTCTTTGAGATCCATTACTCTATTTTTTTCCAAAATTGTTATTGACACAAAAAAAGCACGAAAATCAAAACAACGGATTTCTTAGTCAAGTTAAATGTCAGCCATAATTGCTTTCAAACCATAGAATTAATATTGTATTGACGACCTTCGGCAGTCACCTCTGACTTCTGACCTCTGACCTTCCCAGTTACCTATTGACCTAATGGTTTTCTCTAAGACTGTTCACCAACAGAAAGACCAGAAAACCATCGTTGTTTTAGAAGCTCGACTTTATTGATGTCCGGAAACTATCACAAAAATAAACATTTCACCAAAATTCCTTCGAATTGGGTCAGTTACCTTGTTATAATTTTTTTACTGTTATTCAGACTGATCTTCAAATATTTTGAACATGTCAATTTAATAAAAGCACCTGTCAAATGATCATGCTTTCACGCCCTTCATTCGCATTAAAAACAGTAAATAGCAAATGCTTAGAAAAAGATGAATGATTTCTGGCACCGCTGGTCGACTAACTACCATTCACAAATCACATACAACTACTGTAGGTTAATTGCCTTGATTGAAGTGACCAGATCAAATAATGCTTGATATTTCACTTACATATTCCAATAAGTTTCAAAAGAAATGTTTTCGTTTTGGCACAAATTCATCTTTAGCCCAAGTTGTCCTTGAACCTTCATGTTATGGCTGTTTTTCAATGAATTAGGCACATGTATTATCTTGAATTAAAATAGTAATTTTTCTCTCTTCAAAAGACATTCGTGTAAATTTTATGTTACGTCTCCATGTCCTCCAAATATTGGTAGTGTCTTATAACAAAGCGGAAAACCATTCTTTCCGTACGGGCGCTACGTAACATTGAAATGACCCCAAACAAATTATAACTAAGAGCCAAGACAAACACGAGTTACTTGCTCGGCCCTTGTTACAAGATCACAATGACACTGTAAGACGAGTGTAATGGTTCCAGGCCCTTATACAGGCATATACATGACAACTTATAAGTTGTTAAGATACTATATTTGACGTTTAGAACAGGCAAAAGTTTGATATCAAATGTATTTATTCACCATATTACAAATTTACCGTAAGGACCGAAGCTGAAACAACCAACCAACTATGTGGCTGAATATTTTAAAATAAGTTAGACTTAAATCCAAAAATTATTCCAGAAAACTTTGAAACTTTCTACAACCAGACCAGGTATTTCTGGCCACCTGTATGTATGTCTCTGAGTTGAGATATGGAGCTTTTAGGACAAGGGTGGTGAATATTTTTCACTTCTTCCCTTTTTTAGCAAGCTTGTGTTTTCCTTACTACTTCTATTTCACAATTTACAAGAAAGTGAACACAGGCGTTTAAATCCTATGATACGAAACGGTGCAAAAGTTTATTTTATTATTTTATAACCTTTATTTTATTTCAAATACCTATTTATAAAATTGAACTCTACTTAATTATACGCTTAGTGTCAAGTAAAAGACAACAATTAACAGCACAAACCTCTAAAAAAATCCAAATAATCACAACCAAGACTAGCGGAAACCACAGTAACTAATCAAAGGAAAATACAAGTTGTAACAACTGTAAGTATTTGGACCGTGATTATAGTCCAGTTGAAACGGTGACACTTCACTGCATTGTAATGTTAGGGTTTTTTGTAATGCCAGCCGGAAAACGTGGGTGACTTAAGGTCAAAACTGTCAAAGGTTAAAGGTGACGTCT